>PVKA01024894.1:0-33637 GCA_004027165.1 Ctenomys sociabilis
TTTTTTTTTTTTTTTTTTTTTTTTTTTTTTTTTTTTTTTTTTTTTTTTTTTTTTGTCTTTTTTGAGACAGGGTCTCACTATGCAGTTCAGGCTGGCCTTAAGCTCACTTTGTAGCTCAGGCTGGTCTCGAACTCATACCAATCCTCCTGCCTCAGCCTCCCGAGTGCTGGGATTACAGGCGTGCGCCACCACGCCCGGCATCACGTTCATGTATAAAAACACAAAAGAAATATGTGGTATAAAGACATACTTTTTTTTATATTAGAAAGATCTGAAAGCTATTGGTGTTTTCAGCTTGCTGCATAAGAACTGTTAGACTTCTTGCATAGCTAATTAGAACAGAACTAACTGAATATTATTGAATTATAGCATTATGACTTCATGCATTTATTTTTTGGTTATTCTTCTTTCCTGTATGTACATATCCTTTTTAACAGATCCTGGAATTCTGTAGGTTTAATTGGAATAGCCCATCAGATGCCCCATGGCACACAGCACAGGTCTTCAAGATATATTGCATAAATTTAGAATGTTAAGTAAAATGAAAGTGGCAAAATTTTTTTGCAGTAAAACCAAACATAATTTCATATCAAAACAGCTAACCTTTTTCATATTTATACTTGATTTTCTTTTTTCTCTATGATAATAGCAATGCTAATGTGCAAATATTCACAACTTGTTTCTTAAATTAGCTGGTGAAATTTTGAGTTACGTAAGGATCTGCTCACTGATACAATGAGCCGGTAGCCTGGTTATACTATAATTCACTTTATTCCTTTTAATTTCAATAATAAAATGCTCCAAACCCAGTCTCAAAAAGCATAGTCAAATATTACTTGAAAACCATCTAGCAGCAAGAGATAAAGTGCTGCCATTGACGTTGACTATTTCTATTATTGAGAACTACTGAATTAAAGCCAGTGCAGATTGCAAATTGTTTTTGCTTCTCCCTTTTAGGCTAGTTGTTAAAAGTAAAATAACCAGGCCGCCTTATCTTAGGTGAGGTTGTTTCAGCCTGGGGACAGACAAAGCCGAGGAGCTAGGTTCATTTCATATTTGGGTAATACCCTGGAAGAAATTAGGTTTCAATAAAGTCCATTTTGGTCGCTGCATGTAGCAATGAATATCACACCCAGCAGGGCACAGTGGCACCTGGCGGTCCAGACCCCAGTGTCCTACAAACCATCTGGGGGCAATTACAGCAAGGTATTCTTTGAGGACCAGATGGGCCCAAGGAACAGAAGCCCCTACTCCTCCCGGCCATTTACAACATAATTCCTTTCAATGATACACTTAATCCACCCACCAGCCATGCTTTTCAGCTTGCTGTTGTCACTGTTCCTTTATGTTAATTCAGTAGTAAAACCAAGAAAAGGGGGGAGAGAGAGAGTACAAGAGAAAAAGGGAGAGGGGGAGAGAGGGAGCCACCATTCCTCCAGGGACCAAAAGAAATTATTCATCCCTAAATTGTTTCCACCACAGCAAGTACAGTAACAAATTTTTTTGAAAAAGAGGGCTGAAATTATCCTAAAGAAGGTCAATGCAGCAGCCCTGTGTGGCACCAGCTGAGGTTCACTCAGCCACCTGTTAGTGAGAAAGCGCGCTGCACACGCTTACGATGCATTTAACCAGTTTAAAGGGTCTTTATTGACAGGCCGGCCACCTCCATTCAGCAGCCTGAGCCACTGGCCCGCTTTGTGGTCCTGTGTGGCACACAAGCCTTAATTCAATTACGCTGTAAGCCTATCCAATCTGCGTCACTGCCCTCTCACTTTTGTGCCATTTGTCTTGTGTGCTGTAAAGCATTTTATTTTGAAGAGGGAAAGGCACCCCTCAACCCAGTTGTCTTTATTTTTCATTTAAGGTTCGTGCCGCAGGTGTACCGCCACCTTTCAGCTCCTGAAATCTATTCATCTTTAAGTGATATTTTAGAGGGAAGCACTATTTATTGTTTGGTGACAATGCCATTCTGAGCTTACCGGTTGTTATTCTTTTTTAATTAGGTATATATTCAAACTCTTCTCCAAATAGACAAGGACTCATCCAACTTGTTCGTGAAACATTCAGAGGAAGGGACAAAAGGGAAAACATAAATGATAGATGAAAGTGACAGTTATAGGCTTTGTCCCACCACCTTTTGTATCTAAAAGGAATAAAATTTGCTTCTTGGAGTGACCAAATGTTAAATTTACACTTTAAAAAATTTTCCTTGGGTGTCAGATGCACACAATGTGTGTATTTATCTGACTAAGTTTCAGGGCTACTGTATTAGTAGAAAAGTTAAGGTTCTGTGTAAGATTATTAAATATGCCAAATAGGGTTGCATTGTTTCATTTTTTTCCTCTCAAATTTCAAAGTTTTGAAGCGGTAGGTAACAATGTTCAGTACTTGGCATTTTTATATAATAAATGGCCAACACTAATATAAAGATAGATTTCTCACAGCCAGTGACTCAGATTTAATTTAATGATAATATTTTCTTTCTTTCTTTTTTTTTTTTTTTTTTTTTTTGGCGGAACCGGGTATTGAACTCAGGCCCTAGCGCTTGCCAGGGAAGTGCTTATTCCACTGAGCCGTCGCCCCGGCCCCTGATAATATTTTCTTAAATGGAAACTTATGTTTTCTGAGAATACTGTATGTAGTACTGCTGTAGCCACCCCAGCCCCACCCTTGGCTCCAGCGCTTGCATTAAGAGCCTGGATCATCCTAATTAATGTCTCTACACATCAGCAGGTGAGTTCTCATAGGGGGTGAGGAGACTTCGATGAAGGCACAGGACATTATTCCAAGTTTGCGTTTATTTCCTCCCAAGTCAAGGAAAGAAAAACAGTTATCAGTGTTATTCACACATGGGAATCAGGCTTTCACTGTGCTGTCTCAATCTCTCCTCTGTGATAATGGCCATTCCCATTTCTTTTTATCATTACTGGGTCAGATCTACAAACACTCAGATGAGAGCAAGACTGCTGAGCAAGAAAATGCTGAAGAGATCAGTACAGTATAAAGACCTCAGCAGAACAGAATTTTAAAAATCTACTTCTATACTCATGTAAGATTATTATACATGTGTCTTGGACAATTCTGTGTCTACTTCCTGAGAGCTTTTCTATAGGACCACGTTTTGTGACTGAGTAAAATACTCAGGGTTGACAGAGAAGCTAAGTGCTTGCCTAAGAGCTCACAATTCTTCAGTTTCTAATAGATGGTACAATTACCAATATATGATTATTCATAAGGTACAGTTTTGGCTCATCTCTGTACACACACACACACACACACACACACACACATACACAAACACACATACACTTTCATACTGTAGCACTTAATCAACATTCTTTGAGGCAGGAATGATAACTAAACTTTATAAATCCACAATTGCACCAAGGCAATAGGCAAAAATCACCTGCCTTGTTTCATTAGAAAAGCACTGTTAGGGTATAACTCTAAGGGTTAAGTTGTTCTCAACTCCTTTTATAGAATTGTGATGAAAACATAGCCAATAAACACCATCATTTCATCATTTCTGTGTAAATCCCTAACTTTTTCACATTTTTATTTGTATGTTATAATTTAATAATTATGTTATGATTTAATAATTATAATATAGAAATTATACTTTAATTTGAGATATCATTCTTAAAAAATGTCAACTTTCTGCAACACAGATTAAAATTCTAAAAATTATCACCATTATGAAATGTTAGAACCCAAATATGCATGCATTTCAGAAGAAAAGAAGTGTAGGAAGCTAATTTTTTATAAAAATATGCTTTATTAGTATCTTACCATTTAAATTTCTTTTTCCAATTTCAAGAGTATCATTTCTGAAATCATGGAATCTATAATAACCCACTATGGCCATGACTCATCCACATGGCTGACACTGACAAAGGATCTACACACTGCGGGACAGAATTTCAGGGTAAATCCTGAGGGGATTTGACTGGCCTTGTCAGATACAAAAGTTCCATTTCTTGTTATATAGGTCTTGTTTTCTCTTGGTCTTAACCATCCAGCAGAAAAGTATAAAAACAAAAGGTATAAAAAGTAAAGCCATATTAGTATGTTGGGCTGCAAAAGGCTCACGTCAACAACTTCTGACGTTGTCAGTCCTATGAATAACCCAGTACTATTATGAACTACTGGACTATATTGGATTATTTTGCTGAATTCAAAAACCTGCAATATTTAAATGGCAATGGAATACCCATCTCTGACAAAACTAAACAAAAAAAGAGATATAAATGAAGGACTATTTTATACACACACACACACACACACACACACACACACACACATATATGTATATACAAAATAGGATAGATATACAGCTACTTTCTCTTAATTCAATGAGAAGAAAGATGTGTTCTAATAGTGTTTGGACAGGATATCATGTCTGCATCTTGTACTATGAGTAACTACTATGAAGACAACAATATGCAATGTGTTAATTACTGTAACTGTCCTACAAGCCTGTTGTGAAACTGTTTCATTGCTATTTGTTTCTCAATAATATATATATATATAATATATATATTTATATATATTTATAAAACAACTACATTTTTTATACCAAGGCATTATCTATAAGAACTTAAAAGTCCGTTCTATTTTTTTTGGCACAGCACATAGTAACATGGGCTCACATAATGTTTATATAAGACTCACAGTTTTCAGTAAAAATCATGCACCTAACTCTTTCTGAAAACACTTTATTCAAACAATGTTGAATAAAAGGTAAAACAATTTAGAAAAACTAAAACAATAATAGCTACTGGCCATCACTATATAAACAGGAATTAATAATATTTAAGAACCCTTATAATACAACTCACTCAGTCCAATTAATGGAAAGCAATTCATATTCTGTTAATAAGCAGGTAATATTCACCAAAAATGTTCAAATGTGAAATAGGTCATAAATAAAGAACTCGCTATCCTTTGGGAATTGCATTTATTATTCGCAAATTCTTTTGCGTTGGAATTGTCAGAGCAAGGCACAGGCAGTAGGACACCAGTTACCTTTGCACCTGGTGGAGCATAACTTCAGGTGCACATACACACCTGTGCCCACACCATGTCGCCTCCTGAGACTGCCTGCGCCTCGGGGGAAACTGCCACTCCATACCAATGCCCCAGGTTTCAGAATTCTCTTTTTGTCTCAATAGGATTTTTACTTAATGGCCACTGAATGGGGAATATGCAAAGGTTTCTAAGCCAATTAGGCAGTTGGATTTCAAATACATTATGCTTTTAACAGATTTTCTGACTCTACATATGCATAAGCTTTTGGTCGGTCTTGAGTTTCCAAAATTTGCTTAGGAAATGTGTGAAGGGATTTCCTTGTGTGTGTATTATCCTGATGCGGTTGGCCCTAATGCTGAGAGGTGTCAACATAACGCCGCTGTGCTCAGCTGGCTCATGCAGCATGCAGGAAGCCAGACCAAAGGCTCACGGAACTTTCTCCTGGAATGCACAACCCATACGTTACTTGGCACAGCTAGCTTTTTATTGGCCAACATATTTCAGTCTATCATGATAGTTAGTAAAAACTAAATGGCTTTCTAAAGCAAAATATAAAAATAAGTAAATTCTCATTAAGCACAAGTGAGATGATACTACTGAAAAGGAAATCAAGAAGATGGACGAAGTGTTTTCACAAGTCTTGTTTGTTATTCGTCTGCCACCCTGGACACTTGTGTGATCTGAGTTGATGCCAACAGAGAGAAAGTAGGTAGAGGATACTTTGTAGGAGAGAGCCCCTAAATGTGCCTTGATTTGTCCCCACAACAGAAGGCACTGCATCCAGTAGTGTACCCTGTAGAGATATTCTTTAAAAACCCTGGGGTTTGAAGTTATCACTAGAAGTTGGTTCACATTATCTGTGTTGTGTTGCTAATAACTCAGAAGCTAGAGTTTGAGCTCCTGATGTGAGTCTGGAGCCTTATGGTTAACTACAGTGTAATCAGACAAGTGTCAAGAGCTAGGTACACCCAGGTACCAGCTGCATGGCATGCTTCCTGTGCTGATGTATTTTTCCCTTCCAGATATCCTGACTGTTGTGAGGAACAGTTGTGAAATGTGGAACTTATCATTAGGCTACACCTGAGTCAAAGAGGAACATGTGATTGTCTCGTTCTGGGCCTCCTGGCACATCTCTCCTGTACTGTGTGAAATGATGTCAGACCTAAATTAATTGGCTCCTGATTTTAAAATGAAAACATCTGGACAAATACAGCCTTTCCACAAATATTTGAATAAATATTTAGTGAATGAAAGAAGCAAACATTTAGATGTACTGTTCACTGCTACTTGTAGGTGAATGGGCTATGGGTGTTTCTCTTAATGTAAGGGAGAAGCAGGCTGATAGAAAAAAATTAAGGTAGGGTGCTCCAATAAAATAATCCAGTGGGCAACTCAGGGTGGTCTGAAGACACCTGTGAGCATGCCATGAGGAGGACCGAGGGCCACAGGGGGCTGCAGGTCCAAGGTAACAGTGCAAGGTCTCTGTCTCTCTTGAGAAGATTCTCCAGCCCTGTTTGAGATACCTGGCAATCTCATCATGGACTCCAGGCAGCACATCAGCTTCTTGTCCTAAGGGTGCTCTTGTCTAGCAGAGCTGCCAACCGGCAGCCATGGCTCGTCCTCTCTACACATGCTGTTGTCCTTTTCAGATTAAGTCAGAGGACACTCTGCCTTCTCTTTGGAGGCTTTTTCACACTGTGTCCGATTTACGTGTTTCCACACTGTTGAAATCACTCCCATGCCTAGTGAGAGAGAGAGAAGGAACTATAATATCAATTTGCCCAAAACTAATGTGTGTTTTAAGCATATGTGCCAAGAGCTCTGCTCACTAACTTGCATTGTGTCTTCTAAGGAGCCCAGAAAAGCCTGTTGTTATCTCCGTGTTACAAAGAAGCTAAGGATGAAATAATTGGCTCATGCTCACATATCAAGACAGTGGGATAGCCAGAACTTGAATCCAAATAGTCTGACCCAGAACCCCAGCCCACAGGACCACGACGCCAGGCCAGCAGCTGCCCAGAGCCCTGGCAGCTGATAAACTCACTGGCTCATCAAAAATCATGAGACGGAATCATTAGACTGATCATGGTGGGTCCTCAGAATTTTGCAAAGCCAGAAGACAAAACAAAACACAATGATATAACAGTAGCTTTGGTGGCACTGAGAAAACGCTCAATTCTACAGCTGCTAATGTGGGCATTTTGCACTGAAGTCATATACATGAATTTTGGGGAATGAGTAAGTGATAAAGTGTGGGGCTGGGGGACACAAGCCTGGAAGGTGACATCTGGCAGGAGAAAGCAGGACCGAGTCAGCCTTGGCTTGCCTGAGCCAGCCACCTATAGACAGCTGGCTGGAGCTAGTTAAGCTTCCAATTTCACTTAGAAGTTTCTTTTAGCTGGAGGTTGTGGGCATTCCTGCAACCCCAGTACTCTTGGGATTGGACATTGGAGCAGTTTAATGATTTAGTGAGCCCCTGTCTAAAAGCATTATGAGCACAGTTCTTTTGGATCGAAATCCAGTATCCAAACTCACACAGAAAACTTACCTTGAGAAAGCCTTGGAGATTCTCAAGCTAAGATAGAGTCTCACCCACTTTTAGTTTCTCTAACCTTTCCCTGCACTACGTAGAGATCTGGATCTGTTTCCTTTCTTGTTCTGAGCAGGTTGATGCACCAGACAATGCTTCATCTTCCTTGCTGCTTCCCTCTCACTGCAGGTGTGGTTTCCTTGCCTGGCTTTAACCCTAGGCACCCTTCCTCCCAGACATGCTTTTCTCACCCCTGTTCCTGCAGCTCTGTTCTTCAAGCCCTCCCTCCAAAAATCACCTCCCCCAGTGAGTCTTTGCTAATGACCCCAAGCCTCCAAGGATGGCTCTCCAAAGTAGCAGCCCCTCGAACTCATCCTCCAGGTCAGACGCTGTGTCCTGATGCCCTGTTATTCTTCTCTGTTCCACCTAAGGAACCTGTTCAATGTGGACAGCAGCATCCATCATGTCCATATGGAGTGGGCATAACAGGTGTTTTTATGACAAACAGGATGAATGACTTGTTGAAGTCTGCTTCTCTTCCTTTCAAGGAGAGAGGCCAGGATTGAAGGATATGATTGGGAGAAGCTTGTGAGAATGGCAGGGTAGGGATGAGGTCCCAGTAGATAAGTGATGCTAACAAATTGAGGATTTTAACCATGGTGATATATGTGTTTCCTCCACTTTTGGCCATTGACCCAGATGGAGGCCACGCAGGACCTCAACAGGCAGATAACTGCTTGTACGTGGTACCTGTCAGCATTCCTGGTTGAATTTCCCATCCTAGGATCTTGTTTGGTTCTTTTTCTAGGGAAGTGTTCACACACGTTTTGCAGTCGCTGAGGACTGGATCAGCCTACTTTAGTACCTACATAATTGGTTATAGTTTATGCTGGTCCAGGTGTCCTACAAAAAGAGGAGACACCTTGAGACCATGAAGCTTTGAACATAGCTGGTGCCTGCAATTGCTCTCATCCACCACAGCTGATTTTATTGTCTCCACAGCACAAGGAACATTGGTTATTTTTGCTTATCCAGTTTCTCCTAGTGTCATCACCTGCTTAAGGAATTGTGCCCCTCTTGGGTAGTCAGGGACATGACTAACACCAGGTCCTGAATTTTGAGAAAAGAGTCGCAAAACGAAAACTGTTTGGAATCCAGTCACCGTTCATACTGGGGTCGTGGATCAGTTGTCTTCTCTCTGTCTCTAGCTCCTCTTCCAGTTCTATGGAAATCTTAATGAGAGTACCTGCCTTGCTATGTTGTCCTGTGGGCTCAAGGTGTCATTGTCAGGGACCACTTAGAACTTGGCCAGGCACACAGCAAGAAATGAGCCATTGTTACCTAGTGCGGCAGTGTAGTTGGGCTTTCCGAGCATTTCCATTTCTGTCCATTATAAAGCCTGGCTACATGAATTTTACTTCAGGTTTCTAGCTTTCTAGTACAAATTTGCTTCTACAGGAAAAAAAATCAGCTGAAATCGGCCCGAACCAGTTGTGTTGCTTGCTGGCAGCAAACACCAGTGTTTGCTTCTCTCACACACTGTCAGCTTTTCTCTCCAAAGTGTTTATTAGACCCCAGAGAGCAATAACCATATGTTATTAATGCCTACATCATCCAGACTCCAAGAGCAGTGCTTTGTATGTAGAAATATCCACTTAAGTGACTGCAAGAGCAACAGCATGAATATTACCCCTGGCCTTTCCCGTAGAGGTTTACTGTGTGTGTTTTTTTTTTTTTCTTTAGCAATAAATGACAGAACTAACAGCATCATGATAGCCTTCAGAGTCTTAGCAGCAGCCATCACCAAAAGTTCAGCATCCCAATGATGTAGCTGGTGCGAAGGTGGAGAAAGAGAAAGCTTTCGGGTCTCAAGAGTCTCGGACTTCAGTCCCACCTTGCCACTTACTACCTATTGGCCTCAGAGTCTCAGTATTCTCATCTGTGAAATGGAGACAATAAAACAGACTGCAGAAGAATTTAAATACCAGTGGAACAGGTTGTATGGTTTACACTGGATATTCTACTCAGCTGTGTTTTATATTTTTAAATTTTTTTTTGGTGGAAACGGGGGTTGAACTCAGACCCTTGCTTTTGCCAAGAAAGCATTTATTCTACTGAGCCACCTCCCTAACCCCTTCAGCTGTGTTTTAAAATTGCTCTTTTAAAATGCAAGTGCATCAATAGAGGAAGAAGGCATTACACTTGAATGACAATGTCATGTATGTTATGCAATTTGACCTTTAAGAATAATGTGTATTGTCTCTGTTCACTACAGGGAAAAAGATTATTAAAAAAGAGAACAGAAATTACGCAAGACTCCTGGGGTTAGGGGAAATATATATATATATATATATATATATATATATATATATATATATATATATATATATAGAGAGAGAGAGAGAGAGAGAGAGAGAGAGAGAGAGAATATATATAGTCATACATAGAGGTAAACAAATTATCTAAAAATTTTTGCAGGATAAAAGTTATTTGTTTTTTTTTTCTGGTTTAATAAGGATTGTTGATTTTGAGAAAAGAGATCCTAAACATCAGGCATTCACAAAAAATAACCAATAGCACCAAATTTAGAAAACAAAGACTGCTACACTAATTTTTCTAAAGGGTGCCTTTTGAGCTGGGTGTGGTGGTGCAGGCCTATAATCCCAGCACTTGGGAGGCTGAGGCAGGAGGATTGTTGTGAGTTTGAGACCAATCTGAGCTACAAAGTGAGCTTAAGGCCAGCCTGAACTGCGTAGTGAGACCCTGTCTCAAAATAAAATAAAATAAAATAAAAAAGGGTGCCTTTTGAGAATTCAACTGCTGTCTTGTTATTTTTATGAGCACATTTTCACAGTGGGCATATATTGTTATAAACTACCTGATAGCTGTTTGGTTTGCTGGTTTACTCTTTCAGTTTTGTATTTTGTATATGCCATTATATTTAACATATACGTATTTTGACTTGAATCCAGGGGCACGTTACCACTGGGCTTTATCCTCAGCACTTTTTATTTTGGGATGGATCTTACCACGTTGTCCAAGCTGTCATTGAACTTGTTGTCTTCCTGTTCTGTCTCCCATGTGGTGGGGATTACCGACCTGCATCATCAAGGATGATATTATCTTAAACTAATAGAAATGGCATAATTAGTTTCAATTTCATTGGTTTGTTCTCTGATATTTACACTTCCTTCCTTGTAATTTTCCTAATTTTCTTCCTTCCTAGTTTTGGATTTGGATTCTTTTATCTGGGGAAGGGAGAGGCTTATAGTCCATCTTTATTTATTCTGGTTCCCTGCTTTTCTGATGAGGACTTTCATAGCTCTCAATCTCACCCTTGGATTGCTTGCATTTTCTCCTGGAGGTGCTAGTATGTGCACTGGCATTATTGCTTGATTCTAGGAATTGCCTCATCTCGTCCTTGTTTTCTTCTCTGACTTACTGATCACTTAAGAATTTACTGTTTAATCTCCATGTGTTTGCATAATTTCTGGTTTTTTTTTTTGCCATTGATTTCTAAGTTCATTGCGCTATGTTCTGATGATACAGAATAATGTCTACACTTTTGCATTTATTTAAACATGTTTTATGGGCTGATATGTAGTCTATTTTGGAGAAAGTTTCATGTTCTGTTGAGAAAAAGTGTATTCTGTTGTTTTCGGGTGGAATATTCTGTAGATAATGACTAGGTTCATTTGTTCAGAGATGTTGATCAACACTAATATTTCCTTAGTGAATTTTTGTCTCATACATTTTATTATCGCATTGCCTTTAATAAAACAATGTAACTCTAGTATTTTCATGATTAAAATTTAATAAAAGCTTAAAGAGGAAAAATTCTAAAAAACAAAAGTTTTTGTTAACTTTTTGTACAATGTTCCTTTTTTATAATCTCATTTTAATTAGATAATTCTTCATGTGTTAGTACTTAGAAAAAAAAGCTAGGTTTTACTGTATAAAAAGAAATACTGTAACTGTGTAATAATATTTGGTTGGTTAAAAGTAAAAATATTACTTATGTTGCTTCTAATGTGTTGTCATAGATTTTTCTTTTTATTTTACAAAATTCAGTTATATGTTGCCTTAATTTTTTAAGATTCAACACATTATAATCATTTTTGATGCTGTAACACATTATAAGCATTTGTACTTACATCTCAGTCATTTTTAGCAGTATGTGGTAATGCTGAATAGAAATTTGAGCTGTTAATAGTTTTGCTTTTGTTTTAAATTATTTTTATTAGTATGCTTGTATTCAAACTCCAATGTCTTGCATTTAAAATTTGATGACATTCAAACATTAGAAATAATCTTTTGACTGACACTTCATTGGTACTCAAGAGGCACTCAGCTTCAGATCTAGCAAAAGCTCATGAGAAAATTATTTCTATGTTTATGTGATGGAAAATCTCACAGGCAAGAATAGTGAATGCCTCTCTCTGAAGATCTCAGCCATATTCAACTTACTGCAGCAGGTTGCTTTCCTAGTTCCCCTCAATATTTTCCTAGTTCCTAAATTGTCTGTAGGCTAGAGCTAGAAAAGAGAGTTAAGTATGAGCGATTCTGTCTTAAAATTGTATCTTAGATAGAGTTTAGGTTTGGTATGATTTGAGGAAAAATGCAGAGTATGGCTGCTTGCCTTAAAAACTACAGCTCACAACTGTTGTCCAGATAGACAGGAACACCCTGAGATATGTGTGGCTACAAGCAGGTACAAACTGGGAAACAAATTGAGGGGCTCAGTCCACACACTGGGGACAGGGAGGATGGAAATATCTTGTTAGGGAGTTAATGAGGTAGAAACCAGTGATGAGCAGGAGACAGACTGAAAATGAAGGTTATGCTCCAGAAAAAGGAAAAGTCAGGGAGCAGGAGAGAGCAGGTTCCTTTGAGATCCAGAGCTGCAGTGAGGGGGCATCAGCACAGACTGAGGGTGGGCATGGCTGGAGTCAGGCAGCAAATAGAGGAGCCATCTGGAGCGTGCTGTGCTTCTTTCACAGTTTTTGGTTTGGGTCTGTATAGAGCACTTAGTAGGTATCCTTTCATTTGCTTATTCAGAAATAATTTCCTGACCATTTCATAATATGCTAAGCATAGAAAAAGAAATAAGAATTCTGTCCTCCTAGAAATTACCATTTGGTGGACAGAATAGGTATTAATTAATCAAATTGCTACACAAATAAACATGTAATTGCACATGTGGTCCTTTCCATGTATCAAAAGCATTTCTTGACCATTTTGAGGTCCTGAGAAGGCTTTCTTGGAGATAGATAAGAACTGAGTAAACCACTGGGGAGAAAAATATTGCAAATTGCAAACCCCCCACATGCTAAGGTCCTTGGGTAGGCAGAGCAGATGCTAAAGGCTGACAAGGAGTCATTCAGGCCAGGGGGTGTAGAAGAGAATATGCTGGGAAAACCGTGCCTAAGATGGAGCTACAGTGAGGAGTTTGTCAGTGACCTGAAAGTACCAGGAAATCAAAGAGTTTAACAGGCAATAGGAGCACACATGTATTTTGTAAAATTTATTCTGGCTACAGTGTAGAAAATATGTATAAGGCTGAAAGAACACCTTTCATGGTAACCAAGAGGAAGAGTTTAACATCTTGGATAGAGGAGGTAGAGATGGATAGATGGCTGCTGAGAAATTTTGATAGTTGGAGAGATATTTAGAAAACAAAACTCATAGCAGCCATAATGGGATAAATACAGAGGCTTAGGAAAATGAGGTAAGTCATTCTTCACTGTAACTTCAAAGTCATGTATATGGAGAGAACATTAATGCAACATGATCAAGCAGCTTTTCAAAAATAGGAGAAGCGGCCCCCCTTCTATCCCTTTCTGACAGAAGCTTTTCTATCCAATAAAGTTTTTTCCTTAACCTCCATTTCTTCCTAAAATTCATCCACCGAGATCATTGGACGGAGGTATGAATATGCTTTTCTTTTCAGGTTGAGAGTTTTACCGTAGTTTTGTTGCACCCCACATCCACCTAAGTGAGACACCTTCTCTACCTTAGTCCTGCATGGTTTTGCCCTATAAAAGCCCCTAAAAGAGACAGCTTTCCTTGCCAACCCACTTGCGCCCCCCTTCTGTCCCTCTCCAACAGAAGCTTTTCTATCAAATAAAGTTTTTTCCTCAAAAAAAAAAAAAAAAAAAAGAATAAGAGAAGCACTTATTTTTACCATAAGAATTAAATTATTTTTAATGGTACTGTGCATGAAATAAAATTTTCATTATTATGCTTTCTTCTGCTTGGAAATACGACTCATTTTTCTCATTTATTTTTACTAATCTTTCATTTAAAATTATGCACATAGTATGCTTATGCCACTGAGCTATCTCCCCAGCCCAAAATTATGCACACAGTATGTTAGTGAGTACGTACTATGTACTTAGAAAAGCTACATCAGCTTTCCTAAATTTGAACAGAAGCAATAAAATTGATAATCTATTGTGAAAAGAATAAATGGCATAGTTTAGTAGTTGAAAGGAAAAACTTCAAACATTTTAGAAGATATCAACATGACTGATTTACTTAAATAAATTAGAATCATCTAAAAATAACAACAGCAGATTGAGCACCATCACTCTAATAATCCACTCAGCATTATCTTTTAATCATTTATTTATTTATGTATTTGGTACAGGATCTCACTACACAGCTCAGACTTGCAGTGATCCTCTTGTCTCAGCCTACCCAACGCTGGGCATTATTATAAGGAAGGAAAACATGGCAATTTAGTTGAAGTTTATGTTTACCCAAATCTATTCAATGTAAACTGACCACATACTCATGGGGAAAATAGAGGTGGATATAAGAATAGAATTTTTATTTTCATTTTTATTTTCAATATTTTATGACTTTTAGAAACTAATTTGACTAGTGTATGCCCAAATTTCCATTAAAATACAACTCAGTACATACACTGATTATCCTGAAACAAACAATAAAACACTTAAATAGAAAATATTGTTTAGAATAAGAACAAAGTAATTTATGTGACTTTGATTCAAATCTTAGTTTGTGTTTTGCAACTAAAAGTTGGATTTCAGACTGGGTGTGGTGATGTGTGCCTGTAATCCCAGCACTTGGGAGTCTGTAAACAGGCGGATCACTATGAGTCTGATCTAGTAGTAAGGTCCTAAACACCTGTAGACCCTTTCTTAAAATACAGAAAAAAGAACCCCCAAAATGAACAAAACAAAAACAAAATCGTAATTTTGTCACTTCAAGGGCATTTGGAATATGGCAGTGTGATGAGGAAAGAGTGAAAGCCTTCCATCTGGCCCCTCACGAGGATGCGCACGCACACACACACGTCTGCATGTGTAATGTAGCTGCGTCTGCAGGCGTGTCTCTGTATGTCTGCTGAAACACAATGCCACTATTCGATCTTAAAATATGTATTATTTTCACACATGATCTCATAGAAATTTTTCTTTAAAGATAAAAGAAAACTATGCCTATTTAGTCTTCCTCTACAAACTGAGATGCATGCTATTTAGTTATGTATGTTAAGAATCATGCTTTTGTTATTTTTTATTAATTTTATTGAGAAACAAATAGCAATGAGACAGTTTCAAAACAGGTTAGTAGGACAGTAACAATAATTAGTACATTGCATATTGTTGTCTTCGTAGTAGTTATTCATAGTATAAGGTGCAGACATGATATCCTGTCCAAACGCCATTAGTACAAATCTTTCTTCTCATTGAGTTAAGAGAAAGTAGTTGTATATCTATCCTATTTTTTATATACAGATACAAAATGGCCCTTCATTTGTGTCCCCTTTTTTGTTTAGTTTTGTCAGAGATAGGTATTCCATTGACATTTAAATCATATTTTTGTTCTAATGTAGCAAATTCTCTTTATGAAACATTGAACTTGAATAGAATAGGTTGTAGCTTTTATTTTTTTTTTTTTATTTTTTTATTTTTTTTTGTCTTTTTGAGACAGGGTCTCCCTATGCAGTTCAGGCTGGCCTTAAGCTCACTTTTGTAGCTCAGGCTGGTCTCGAACTCATAACAATCCTCCTGCCTCAGCCTCCTGAGTGCTAGGATTACAGGCATGCGCCACCATGCCCGGCTTGTAGCTTTTATTATTACAGAGTACTCTGGAGGAACATTTTTTTCAGTAGTGCAAAATCTATGTACACATTGAAAACACACATTTACTTAGCAACCTAATTAGAAGGGCAAGGGTAACAATTTAAAAAATCATATGTAAGATATATTTCTAGATTTATGGCATAGTCCTGTCATTAACAACTATTATACCAAAGTATTTTATAGGGTCCATGCATATCTGTTACAGAAAATGGCTTTAAAATGTAAGCTACTGCAACAAAAAAAACTCATGTAAAATGAATATGTAGACATTGGCTACACAGCCTTAGAATTTATCTTTTCCATGTATTGTCTCCATTTCAAAAATAATGGATTTACTTAGAATGTTCTATTTTCCTACAGATAGGAAATTATACACTTTCAACCATTCTTCTAGAAAAAGCAGAAGTTGGTACTCTATTCATGGATTCCTTCATTGGGCACTTTTGTCTTACCATTGATTTGTACATTCTTCAAATAGTTCATTTTGGGCTGTTGGCAGGCACTCTGTATCATTCATTATAGAAAATTATACACAAAGATGAATAAAACACTAACCAGTAACTTTTAAATAGTGCAGAGATGCAAATCAAGACAATATGCTGATTGCCAGTGAGTTTTGAGGTCAGGTGGTCATAAAGCCACAGTCTATAAAATTGGCAGTATAGAATGTAATAGTCATAAAGTGATATTATTGTAAAACTAGAAATGCATTGAGAAATTTTGTTACTAAGATATATTTCTATAGATTAGCTACATATATGCAAAATAACATTCAGTGACTTACTCTTGGTAAAATACTCTTATCTTATGTGAGCTTAATGCATCTTTCTTTTTTCCTCTTTTGCATTTAGGACAAGGTCTACAGGGTCTGCATGGTCTACAGGGTCTACAGGATCTCACTGTGTAGATTGGACTTGTAGTGATCCTCCTCTTTGCAGGTTCCCAAGTGCTGGATTACAGGTGTGTGTCACCACGCCCAGCCTCAGTCGCCGACTCAAGGCACCCCAGGGATGGGGCCAGCCAGGCAGCCTACTGTATCCTTCACAAGGAGGTTTTGACAGTCATACCTCTTCAAAGTACAGCAAAACTACTCTCAGAGTATTTCAGCCAACTATATTGCAAATCCATTTATAATTGTCATTATTGTATTTGTTTACTGTATCCCTTATTTTCTCCTGTCTTGAGTATATGGTTCATTATTTCACCTTTGTGTTCCAAGGATGCCAGCGCATGGCCAAGGCTGTGAATGCCTACCAGCCTTCTCCTCTGTGTTCTTCTTCCTCGCTGGGTTTTATTTGCCCATGGATGAGGACAGTGCTTTCCTGACAACTTTCCATACACAGCTGGTAGACAGTGGTAGAGGGAGATTGGTTCACACCTAGAAAAGCTCTTGTGAATCCAAGAAGTTCCTCAAGCTCACCTGGGGTGCTTCTAAGGGCGATGGTGTCCACACCTTTGAGGGGTGGTGGTGCCTGTGTGTGCCATATTTAGGAAGAAACTGAAACATGGCAGAACTTATGAAATGAAACAAGCATAATATGAAAACAAAATTGATAAAATGGTGAAAGCATCCCCTGAGAGAAAATCTCAGATATGTTTTATTTGCATCCATATCTAAGTATTTAAAAGCACGCAAAGAGAACAGATTCTGCATATCATGTAGTGCAGCTTGCTAGCTGACTTTCTTAGTACCTGCTGCATAAGGCTGGAGCACATCCATTCTAACACAGGAGCAGTGCAATCTGTATGCCAGGGAAACTACAAAGAAGCAATAAATTATTGCTGTAATGACATGCTAATTAAAATTTTGCTTGTAACTCATGTAAGTGTTTGAAGCCCAGCAAATTTCTCTTTTCATTTGTGAAGTGTGAAGGTAAATTGCCCAGTGACAGTGGGACATCGCTAACAAGTACAAATTGAATAACATGCTATCTTGCTCTATTAGCCCTGACTAGCATGTCTGAATTAGATATTCAGCACACTCCCTATTGTAGGCCTGATTGATAAATGCTAAGGAGAATTTGTCAAAACAACAGGGGCTACACCCAGTGGGACATCAATATGCTCCATTTAGTCACCCCCACAGCACTTCCTACGTAGGATTGTCACATAAAATTAAGACTAGCCGCTAACCAGCCATCAAGCTTGGAGCAAAAGTCAGGCAGCCCATGTGCTGTATGCATATTAGTCACATGCTCAACAATTTAGACTGTCAGGACAGAAGCATGCAGTGACCTCTGGAGCAGAGGTTGAATTTTCCAACTACACCGAAACATCACGCTCAGCTGTTCAAGATTTGAGACCATTTCCTGCCAGATTTGTGCACAGGTGCAGTGCCCTAAGCTGTAATCTGAGGGAGCAGCCTAATGACAAATGGCATGGGGAAGATTATTGCATTATATATTAAGTGCCACGAGTCTGTAAATTATAAGAAAACTACTGTCAGACTGTCTCCTCAAGCTTTCAAGATACTTTTCCCTCTCCATTCTTTTTTAAAATAAACCTAATAAATATTGGGTGAACCGGACATCAAAGCCCAGCATTTGAATTAGCTATCTCCATTGCTAATTAGCTGCTTGAATATCAAACAGTTTTGGACCAGCTGTAATTTAATAAGCCATGATTGAGGTTGGCCTGATTTTATTTCCCAATTGAAAATTCTTCTCAGGAGCAAGTTTGTATGATTTTAGACTTCTTCATCATAAGTTGTTTCTGGTACTTCTCTTGTAAACATAATTACAGAGTAAAAATAATAAAAATCACTACAATCTAACAGAATGCTTCCTTGGGTCTGTTATCTTATTTGTATCCCACTATACTTAAATTCTGAAGTTATTTTAGATAATCACCTGCTTAAAGTATAGAGAACTAATTAAAACATAAAGGATCATTAGATTGAAATAAAATGTATTTTTGAAATTATCTCTTTAAATTATTAGCTCCTAATGTGTGTAAAGTACTGAAATGCCTGTCATTCTTTCTTTGATAATATAATCAGTCAGGGACACTAGCATAACTTTTGAAATTGGTTTAGCTTTTTTTGTACAAGCAGAGTAATGAAATATACTTATACTATATTAAAGACAACATATGGAACAGTTTTTGTTTTGAAAATCATGTATGTGTTAGCAGTAAAGAAAAATTATTATCATTTAAATTTTTAAACATTTAACAGAAACTATATTCTTCCACATATTTGAGGATTCTTGCTGAAATCTTGAAATCAGACTTATTTAACATTGAAAGTGTTTCACACGGCACTTTCATAAAAATCAGCTACAAGAAGTCTATAGAGTAATATGAAATTTACTCTATAGAGTAAAAACTTTCTTTTTTTGGAGACAAGACAGTAAAATATTTCACGTGCTGTTATTATTTTGTGTTTTCCATTTCAGAAATAGCTTATGAATGAAATATTATTTTTGATACTCTTGATTTCTTATATGTTAGAGGTTAAAATTTTCAGGATCTGACATATATCAGTTATATTACTGCTTTAACAATGTTGTAAACTAAATCAGTGGGTTTTTTTGCAGAAAATACTAATTTTCTATGGAAATAAAAGAGGTCACAGTCTGTTGTATAATAGATAATATTTTGAATCATTTAACTTTAAAAACCTGATGAGCCATCATGTGTGGGAAATTATAGTAATAAAGTGGGAACCTGTGTGTGTAGAGCCCAAAACAAAATTGTCCAGTGTGACGCCATATAGCTACCACTCTGACCATGGCCTAATAAACAAAGACTGGGCAACACTCCATTGCCAGAGATTTTCCAAGAGCATATTAGAGAGAGTAGGAGATAGCTGGATGCTTAGTAGTATTAATTGCACGTTTTGAGCAGACAAAAACCTTTTCTCAAAAAAAGAAACTAAAAATCTATCTCAGAAATATGAGTTTAATGTTAGAGACAGCAGCCAACTCTTCTTTTAAGACATGTCCACTTTAGATTCTTCAATTATTTCTAGCTTAAAAAATTTAAGACGGGAGGAATTCTATAAATCGCCTTCTCTCCCCACCTCCTCTCAATCTTGCAGTTTGAATAGAAAAACAAAGGACAGCGGGGCCCTTCTGCCTCGGGCAACAGTCTGCTGATGGATACTGTGGCAGCTGAATTGCTCCTCATTCACATTGTAAACTCTCTCTCCTAATTGTCACCCGTATCATCAGTGTCACTAACCGAGACCACAGCCACAATTCTACAGCCCCTTGGAGCAACCTTGCCTTGGCGTTTTCTCATGGGGCTTGCTGCCTGCACGCTGCAATCTGTGGAAGCACTTAGCGTGAGGATCTTTGTTGGCTGATAACAGGTACCAGATGATGCACGCGGACTTCTAGCCTAGTTTTATGCCCTTATGGCGGTGTGTCTGCCACTGGAGTGTACGCGTGTGTGCGTGCGTGCGCAGATGCCAGGGAACGCGTGTTGCCTCCTCTGTCATCCTGATGAACGCACTGCAGGTTGGTAAGAACCGGTGCAACAGCTGAAGGGGAAGGCTGATGTCTAAGTGAAGTCATGCCATTTCTGTTCTTTCGTCATGTTGTACATTCTTGTTGAAGTGCAACCAGGGTTCACACTAAGGGATTTGCATGTCTACATCATTGTGGTAGTTGAGGACCTATATGAGATTATTGCCCTGTCCCGAGGATTCCTTGGTCATTAAGTACACTGATGATTTATAAACAGATTTAAGGGAAAATTTTCCATGATAACAAGTTATATATAAGGATTTATGTAAGAAGTGCTACTTCCAAGCACCTATTTTACATAATTAAAATTATTACTAATAACAGTATTGTCATTTGAGGAGAAAAATATAATTTATTTTCTCATAAATTTACATTGAACATTTCCTATGGATAAAATCTGTACTAAGCTTCAAGCACAAGTAGAACATACATACACACAACTTGAGAAAACCTGCATTAATTATGGACATTATATAATCTAATAAGTTATGTATGTAAAAAAGTTGATTTTTCATGTGTTACACATATAACTCACAGAACAGATATATGCATATATGTTTTCTATAAATAAACTTTCATTATGTCACTTAGTTACAACATATTACCTGATATTATTTTATTAATTACAGTTTTTCTTCTGTGTCATTTTTAACCCCGTAAGAGAAGGGGTAGTATCACCTTTTTATCTATAGTGTCTGCCAAAAAAATCTGACTAATTGTAAGTGTGTCATGAATATTGGCTGAAGAAATTAATACATGCATGAGTTAGTGAAAAGCATAAAAAAATTACTGGAAAATTATTAGCACTTGAATTGGAAGCATGGAGCAGGAAGTCCAACACAACTGTAGGGAACTATAAATGTTGACTTTGTCTCATAGTAGATTCTCTAAGTGGAACAGCATATCGCCTCCAAAATCCTTCAGCAAGTTTTAAGGCAGTTCCATCCCTTATCAGCTACAGAGAGGACTCTCACTTTAGGTGAGTTGTTTGGACCATGAGACAAAATAAGAAAATCTCCAGGATCCACATGTTAGGAGTTCTCCTGCGAACTTTCTCATCACTATTTACTTCAGATGGAGTATTTCTTGAGAAGTAGGTTTTTGTAAAGTATAGAAGAAAACAGGGCATTTTCAATAAAATAAATACAATGAGACAGAGTAATGCTGCAGTGTCTTACATTTTTAAACAGTGTTACTAATAATGGATCTGCTGTCCTTCCCCCATGTTGACCCGCAGTGGAGAATTCCATCCTTTCTCTCTGCTCTGGGCACTAACATGATTTGCTGGACAGATTGGATTACAGAAAGACTTTTTGCCTGAGGTTTTCCCTGAGGACCACCCAAGAGCTCCACCCCCACCAGTGGTACCAGCAGTCTGTTCCTTTAGAGCACTTTTGCCTAAAGCATTCTGTGCCTATAAAATATAAAGGGTCTGTCCTGCAGCTCACATAGTTATGAAATAAATCGTTTGAAATCATTTGGAAAGCTTTCTGAACACAGTTCTGCATGATGCTTCTGACATTTCACAGCAATGTCTGACGTCACTGAAACGCCTGTGTGTTTGATAGTTTTTATCTCCTGATACCCTCCTATGTATAACACGCAGAACACGGACATTATCCTACGGAAAGAAACATAACTGAGAAAAGCCAGCTTATTTCATTGGTCGTGTGAGAAGGAACATTTTGAGGGTCAAGACTAATATTAATTTAGGATAATCAAACTACACAGTTTTTACTTTCCTAACAATGAATTTTAAATGGTTTTAACCTTTAGATGCTATGTGAAATCCTTTCTGTCCTGTGTAGTGATCAGCAATGTAATGTATGATGCCTTTATGTTGTTTTCAGTCAATGTTTTAAAAATTGAAAGAAAAGTTATCTATAAATACTAAACTTTTTTTTTTCAGTGCAAATACTTTTAAAGTATCCTTGTAGTTTCATTTTTACTAAGCGCAAGTAAACTTTACTTTCATACACATGCAAATTGATTTTTATGGGACAAGGTGGTGGATAAATAACTGAGAATTTGATTTTTACCATAAAAATAAATAATTAAATGTAAAAATACAATTAAAGTTGGAAATCATATTGCATTTAGTGGTGATCAGAACAGAGGAAATGATCCAACATTCACTTCAATTCGTTTCAAGATCACTGTCAAAAAAGAATTTCTGTGTTCTGCAGTATCCCTTGTAAATGCAACAGCATATAATTTCATTTTTTGTTCCTTTGATTCTTCTTCTAACTTCTTATTTTATCCAATATTGCTAAGGTCAGAATTTCAACCAGAGGAGGCCACTTACTTGATTTTGGAGCCTGCTTCCTTCTGTGCTGCTGCAGGCAACAACTTCTCTTTTGAAAGCTGAAAGGGAGAAAGTGAAGGCTTTCACAGCCACTCCCAAGCCCTTCATGTTTTGTCACTTGCAACGGTCATTACTCAATTCCAGGTTCTACTCATTTGCTATTTCGTTCTGTCTTGGTGTTGCTTTTGTTTACAGCTCCCACCCTCAAATGTTTAAGCACAGATACTATATTCCTGATTGATAGATTGCCACTTTATTACTTGTCTCACTGGAAGTATATCTTATTTTATTGGTTAAATTTATACTTAAGTGACACAAAAGACATAACAACTGCATCCATTAATTGGGTATCGTGATATTTTGAAACATGTATATATCATATAATGTGGTGGGGTTTTTTCTTTTTCTTTTTTTTGTACCGGGGATTGAACTCAGGACCTTGTGCTGGCCAGGCAGGCACTTACGCTGCTGAGCTATATCTCCAGTCTCTGTATAATGTTTTAACTTGATTTAACATACCTAGCTCCATCACGGTTTATTGTTGTTTCAAGATGTCTGCCAGTTGCGAGCTGGATACCTCAGAAAAATCTGTCTGGCATTTAGGGATCTTGGTCATCTTGCTTTATATTTGCTTTAGCATTATCTCCCACTTATCAGCCAAGTTGTACTATTAAACACACTGCTATAAATATCTCACACTTGAGAAGAGTTTCTCAGTTCTAAGTACCTGGGAAACCGACCTCCATGGCAGGCTTCCTAACTCCCCCAGCTCCAGGTTCCCTCTGTCCTTCTGGGGACTGCTGAGCCTGGTGCTTGATTTCTCCAGATTTTATGAATCCGGCTATGAGTCCACGCGCACGTTGGGGCCTCACTGCGCACTTGACCTGGGAGCAGGCTCTTCATTTCATTTTCCCCCACACTGCTCAGGGAGCGTCTCCCAAATCTCTGATGAGCAGAATTAAAGAAAAAGCTTCACACAAAGGTTGAACTATTTTATGTGTATAACAGTTTATGAAAGATAGGACCAAACATCTTCTGGCCTATTAAGGTAAAATAATAATTTTAGGCCGATTTTTGTGCCAAAATATTTGAACATTAGCTGTGGAAGATATAGGAGTCATTAAAACTTGCAATAACTGAAGTTCAGCGCTCATCAAAACAGAATTTTTGTTTAGGAAATATCCCAGTGCATGTTTTTTTATAAATAATAATGTTATTGAAAAAGCAAAGAGACAACTCGCTTTCTACATGCCGAAAACTAAAACTTTACTCAGGCCTCTCACCACGTACTAAGCTAAAGTCAAAATGGATTAAAGATCTAAACATTAAAACAGAAACACTCAATCTCCTGGAATAGAAAGTAGGAGGAACTCTTGAAGACATAGAGGTAGGCAAAGAGTTCATGAACAAAAATCAAATTTCATGGGTAATACTTGAAAAATTAACAACTGGGACCATCTCTGATTGAGAAGTTTTAAATGTCAAAAGAAATTATCGACAAAGTCAAAAGGCAACCCACAAATCTGGAAAAAAACCTTAACTAATAAACACTCAGACAAAGGTCTGCTCTCTAGAATTTGTAAAGAACTAAAAAAACATTAGGGCCCCTAAATTTAAAGACCCAATCCAGAAATGAGCATCCAAGATGAAGACACACTTCTCAGAGGGCAAAATTTAAAAAGTGAATAAATATATGGAAAAAATGGTCCCCATCACTAACCATCCAAGAAATGCAAATTAAAACAACACTGAGAGACAATCACACCCCAGAAAGAATAGCTATCATAAAGAAATCAACAAACAACAAATATTGGAGAAGATATGGGGAAAGGGGACCCTTCTCCGCTGCTGTTGGGGATGTAGATTGGTGCAATCATTATGGAAATCAGTGTGGAGACTCCTCAAAAGAGTAGGACTGGAAATCTCATTCAAACCAGCTATCCCCCTACTGAGAATTTTCCCAGAGGAACTGAAATGTCATATCATAGTGATATATGTGTACCTATGTTTACAGCAGCACAATGTGTGATAGCCAAATCTTGGAAACAACCAACATGCTCATCTCATGAGGAACTGTTGAAAAAGATGTGATATCTTTATACAGTGGAGTATTACTCAGCTATAAAGAATGAAAAACTTGAAGTCTTAATATTTATATGGATGCTACTTGAAGATATAAGTGAAATAAACCAGACCCACATGTGTAAATATTATATAGTCTCCCTAGGATAAGAACTCAAAAGAAGAAATACAAATAAAAAGGTATAACACAATTAAAAGGAAAGCGAGAACTTGAGGATTAGACAAGGAGAGGGCAAGGAGAAAAGCTGGGAAACATGACAGGGGCAAAGCCACACATTTATACGTACAAGATGGGTAAGGCATTGATCCTAAGTAACATCAGCAGGTTTTTGAAACCTGGTTAATTGGTAGGATTCTAATGCTGACTAACTATACATGCTGATACTTGTGAAACAAGCAACTACAGTAAAGATAGTAATGTGTAATAGAAGGGTCATACTTGGAATGCCTGTCATTCTGGTCTTCTAACTATGTAACTATGACATACCAATTATTAACATATTGTCTTTCAAGTAAAAGCTTTTTTTCTTTTTAAATTAAGAGCAATAAATGAAAAAAAGACAAAAGAAAAAAATGTGACAGGACTGTCCCTCTACAATGCTGTTTATGGTTAGATTTCTAAATTTCTGTGTAAAAATATTTAAGTGTTTATTCCTTTTTTAAAATTTATATTCTGTAGGCACTTAAAGTTTAACATATCAATACTTGATGGAAAATACTTGTTCCATAGTAAGCCTAAGATGATTGATACTTAGACAGATAGGGTAAACTGAACTGCATATGTTGCAGGGTAATAATAAACTTCTCTTCTGGAGGGCTAACAACTTAAGTTTGCAGATGAAAAATTGGAGAAAAGTGTGGGGCTGGGGATATAGTGGGGCTGGGGATATAGCTCAGTGGATTAAGTGCCTGCCTGGCAAGTAAAATGGCCAGAGTTCAATACCTGGTAACATGCCAAAAAAAAAAAAAAAGAAGGAAAAATTAGAGAAAAGGAAGGGCTTCCAGGTCAGTAACCATTTTGGCCCTACTCTTTCAAGGTCAGTGAAGACTCAGGACATAGGAGAACCTATAGAGTAACATCATGTAACTCAGTTGTGTCTCAACTTTTCTGATCAAAGAGATTATGGGGTCACAGAGGAAAGGGATTGATGATATAGAGTGTGCTTAAGAAGAGTCATGTGGAGAGAAAACATTCTCTTAGGCTTTCACAGATAGCAAATTGGTCAAGCAATGGTTGTGTCTCATCCACAAGGCTGACACTGGCAAAGGATCTACAAAGTGTGGTACGGGGTTACAGTCCTGAGGGTATGTGGGTGACCTTATTAGATATAAAATTGACATTTCTTGTTATATATGTCTTGCTTTATCTTGTTCTTAACCATCCAGAAGAAAAGTGTAAAAACGAGGTATATAAAGTAAACCATATTAATATGTTGAGCTGTAAAAGGTGCAAGTGAACCACTTCTGTGGATAACCCACTACTATTGTGGACTGCTGGACTGTGTTGGATTGTTTTGCTGAATTCACACACCTATAGTATTTAGATGCCAATGGAATACCATCTCTGACAGGACTAAACAAAAAAGGGGATACAAAAGAAGGGCCTTTTTTATTTGTGCATATAGAATAGTTAGGATAGATATACACCTACTTTCACTTAATTCAACAAGTAGAAAGATTTGTACTAATAGTGTTTGGACAGGATATCCTTTCTGCTTCTTGTACTATGGATAACTACTAACAAGATAACAATGTACAATGTATTAATTATTGAAACTGTTCTATTAATCAGTTTTAATACTGTCTCATTGCTATTTGTTTCTCAATAAAAGAAAAGAGATTTAAACATGCATTTGCATATATATGAGCATTATTAAGAAACTGAGAATTCATATGCATTTTATTCGGAGGCTATGAAGGGTCCTGTATAAAATATTGGGTTAAAATAATGTGTCTCTGAAAGCAAAGTAAAATATAAATGACCAAGATCTCACAAGCCTAGGGCCATATGCTTGTCTGATGGTCATAATGGTTGTATAATTTATCTCTCTTCAACATAATAGTGTGTTAAAAGCCACAAACAGAATAATAATATGCCTAATTATAATAAATTACAATGATAAATTTATACATATCACATCTGCTTCTGTATACAGCATCCTGCAGAAACTTCATCTCCAAAGGCTTTTTCTACACAAAACTCAGTAGACCCTGGACAGAGTACATTCTATTTTCCTTGACATTTTCTATGGTACATAAGAGCTTACAATATGCTTCTCATTTGACAGATTTGTGCAGAGACATACTAACCACTTAGCAGGAAGTCATTGGAAACTTACATTTACAAGTGAAAAATACTTGGGGGTGTAGTGTCTTTTCTTACATAACTTCAACACATATATTTTATAAAATTTATAACTCAGGTTATTGTAGAACCATTAAATTATTAAGCAAAATTTAGTTTCTCAATTTCTGAAATCTCCCTGAAAATTCCATTAGGTTAGCTAATTAGTTTAGGAACAAAAATAAGAAGCTTAATCAATAAATTTATCACAGAGGTTTTCTCTGGTACATAATAACAAATAAACTTGTCATTCTATTAAACTTGCAAATGTATGCTTCCATTTATCAAACAATGCAGAAAAGTCTGTAGGTCTGCTCTCTGAGAAAGGACTGGTATTAGATTCTTTAATGGTAAAGGCTATTAGCATCAACAGAGACAGAGACACAGACAGAGACAGAGAGAAAGAGACAGAGAAAAGCTGAGAGAGAGAGCAGGCAAGAGAAGCCCCCAAATTATATTATGTAGTTATTTGGCTGTATCAAATATGCTTTAATGGAAACAGCTAAGTAGTTATTTTAAACTATAAAACTATATATATTTGTCTATTTTCTGTGTATAATACCGTGTAAAATTTACATGTATGATTTGTTTTAATATGTATTATATAAGCAAGTGTGTAAAATGCATGCATATCCATTATATAACTAATTCATAAATATATAGATATTTTCCATCACAGAGTTGAAAGTAACAGCAAAGGAAATCGCAGTGTCAGTTATTTTGAATTTGCAATTTGGATTAAAACTTTTGTTAGAGTTGATATGAAGTTTTCCCTCATATACTCTGTATACATTGTTCCTGGGAGGATATATATATGAAGTCTGTATCTATCCCTACGTCCTTAAGAGTTCTACTTATGTTTTCTTCCATAAGATTTAATGTTTGTTTTAATATTTAAATATTTGATCGATTTTTGACTGTAGCTTTGTGCACAGTGATAGGCATGGGTCTAATTTTAGCCTTCAGCATGAGGAAAGCCAGTTTTCCAGCACCAATTACTAAACAAGCCATCTTTCTTCCAGTGAGCATGTTTGGCCCCTTTATCAAAGATAAGCTGCCTGAGTGTGCTTGCAATTGTGCCTGCATCTGCTAATCTGTTCCACTGATCTCAGGTCTGTCTCTGTGCCAGCACTATTGGTGATTTTCTCACAGCAGCCTTATAGCATAATTTTATTGTCATACCTCCTGCTTTTGCTTCATTTCCCAGGATTTTGTTTTGATAGTCTGGGTCTCTTCTGGTTACAGATGAATTTGAGAAAAGTTTTCTCTGGCTCTGTGAGGTATACTAATGGGATTTTAATCGAGATTGTATTGAATCTAAACAGCAATTTTGGGAGTATGACCATTTTCACAATACTGTTTCTTCCTATCCAGGGGTATGGAATATTTTTCCATTTTCTCAAATCCTCTTCAGTATGTTTTCTCAGAGTAGTATGATTTTCATTGTACAATTTTTTATGTCCATTGTGAGATTGAACCCGAAGTATTTCATTTTTTAAGATGTTATTATAAAAGATGTGATTTTCCTACTTTCTCACTCAGTGAATTCATTGTTTATGTACAAAAATGCTACTGAGTTTTGGGTGTTGACTTTATATCCTGCTGTGTGAATTTGGTGATTACATCTACAAGACTCTTGGTGGAATATTTGGGGTCCTTTATGTAGAGTATGAAGTCATCTGCAAATGATGATAATTTCACTTCTTCTTTTCCAAGCCTTATTCCTTTTATTTATCTCTCTTGTCTAATTGCTCTGGCTAATGTTTCCAGAACTATATTGAACAGGAATGGAGACAGTGGATATCTTTGTTCCTGATTTTAAATTGAAGGCCTACAATTTTTGCCCATTTAGTATGATGTTGGCTGTTGGTTTCTCATAGATGGCTTTTATCAGGTTGAGACATTGAGCACCTATTTTAGTTCTCTGTAGGATTTTTATCAGGAATGAGTGTGGGACTTTGTTGAAAGGTTTTTCTGCATCTATTGTGATGATCCTATATTTTTTGTTCTTGGTACTATTGATATGGAGTATTACATTTTTATGGATTTGAGTGCATTGAATCATCCACGCATCCTGGAGTGAATCCCACCTAATCATCATGTATAATGTTCTTGATGATGTGCTGCATTCTGTTTCTTAGTACTTTATTTTTTAAAAAATAACTTTATTTATTTATTTACTTTTATATTTATTTTTGGCAGAACTGGGGATTGAATTCAGGCCCTTGTGCTTGCGAGGGAAACACTTATTCTACTGAGCTATCCTAGTATTATATTGAGGGTTTTTGCATCTATATTAATTAGACAGATTGGCCTGTAGTTCTCTTTTTTTTGGTAGGATCTTTATCTGGTTTTGGAATTAGAGTAATACCCACCTCCAAGAATGAGGAAGTTGGCGTTAAATCTTCTCTAAATTTCTTGTAGACTTCTGCTTTAAATCCATCAGGACCTTCTTTTTTCTTTGTTGGTAGGTTTTTTTTAAAAATTACATTTTCAATTTCTTTTCTTGTTATTGGCTTATTCAGAGTTTGTATGTCTTCTTGACCCAGCTATTGCAGTTCATGTGTATCCAGAAAACTGTCCATCTCCTCTTTGTTTTGCAAATTCTGTGAGAGTAAAGATTTTGGAAGTATGTATTGATGATCTTCTGAATTTATCTAGGGTCTGTAGGGATTACAACATTTTCATTCTTTATTGCATTAAGTTGGTTTTTTTCATTCTTTTTTATTAAAGAATTGATTATTATCAGATTGAGGTAGAGGCCATCTATTCCAATTTTCTATAGGACTTTGAACAGGAATAAATGTTGGACTTTGTCAAAAGCCTTTTCTGCATCAATTGAGATGATCAAGTGGTTTTTGGATTTGGCTCTACTGATATAGCATATTACACTTACAGATTTGCATATGTTGAACTATCCTTGCATCCCTGGGATGAATCCTACCTGGTCATGTTGTATAATCTTCTTAATGATTTTCTGTATTCTGTTTGCTAGGATTTTATCCAGGATTTTTGCATCTATGTTCATGAGTGACATTGGCTGGCAGTTCTCTTTTTTAGTTGCTTCTTTCTCTTGTTTTGGTATCAGTATAATACCAAATTATACTGAGAGACAACACCTTCAGGAATAATTTTGGAAGAATTATTTCCTTTTCAATTTCATTAAAGAGTATGAGGATTATTGGGATTATATGCAACTACTAACATAATTCTAAATGGGGGAAAACTGAAATCCTTTAGTCTCAGGTCAAGTAAAAGACAAGAGTGTCTTCTATCACCCTTCGTATTCAATATAGTTCTAGAATCATTATCTAGAGCCACTAGACAAGACAGAGAAATAAAAGGAATAAGAATTGATGAAGAAGACACTATTTGCAAATGACATAATACTGGACATGGATGATCCAAAATCTGCATCAAGAATCTGCTAGAATTAATACACAAATTCAGTAGCATAGCATGATACAGTCAATACCCAAAAGCCAAAGCATTCTTCTACACAGATAACAAACACACTGAAAGAGAAATTAAAGAAACAATACCTTTTCCAATAGCACCATGGAAAATGAAATACTTAGGAATTAATCTAACTAAAGACATAAGGATATTTGCTACTCCTGGATAGAAAGAACCAACATTGTGAAAGTGGCCAAACTCCCATAATTGTTATACAGATTTAATAAAATCCCTATCAAAATACCACGAACATACCTCACAGACTTAGAGAAATCATTCATTTCTGGCAAATTTATTTGCCACCAGAAAAAACCTAGACTAGCAAAGACAATGCTGGGTAACAAAGGCAAGGCAGGAGTCTTTACAGTTTCTGACTTGAAATTATACTTCAAAGCTACTGTGAGAAAATTTGCATGATATTGGTAGAAAAAAAATAGACTGAGGATCAATGGAATAGATTAGAAGATACAGTTGCAACTATAAACACACTCAGCCATCTTGCCTTCTATGAAGGGACCAAATATGCTCCCTGGAAGAAAGACAGTTTGTTTAACAAATGGTGCTTGAAAGACTGGCTCTCTACATGCCTAAAACTAAAAATTGACCCAGTTCTATCACCATGCACTCTCTTAACGTCAAGATGGAGTAAAGATCTAAACACTAAAACAGAGACACTAAATCTCATTATAGAGAAAGTAGGTAGAAATCTTGAAGACATAGAGGTAGGCAAAAAGTATATGAAGAAAAATCAAACTGTATGGGAAATACGTGATTTAACAACTGTGACCACCTCTTATTGAGAAGTTTTTGCATGTCAAAAGAAATTACCAAAAGAGTGAAGAGACAATCCACAAATTTGGAAAAAAATCTTAACTAATAAGCACTCAGACAAAGGTCTTGTCTCTAAAATTTACAAAGAACTAAAAAACATTAGCATTTCAAAATTTAAAGACCCAATCCAGAAATGGGCATCCAAGATGAACACACACTTCTCAGAGGAAGAAATACAAGAGGCAAATAAAGACATGAAACAATGCCCCACATCACTAACCATCCGTGAAATGCAAATTAAAACAACACTGAGATACAATCTCACCCCAGAAAGAATGGCTATCATAAAGAAATTGACCAACAACAAATGTTGGTGAGACTGTGGGGAAAAAGGAACCCTTCTCCCTTGCTGGTGGGAATGTTGACTGGTGTAACCATTATGAAAATCATTGTGGAGACTCCTTAAGATTTAGGACTGGAAATCCCATTCAAGCCAGCTATCCCCCTTCTGGGAATTTTCCCAAAAGAGCTGAAAAGATCATATCATAGTGGGATGATATATACATATTATATATATATGCATATATATATATACATATATATATATACATATATATATGTTTATAGCAGCATAATTTGTGATAGCCTAATCTTGTAATCAACTGAAATGGCCATTACGTGAGGAATGGATGAAAAAGATATGGTGTTTGTATACAACGGAGTATTACTCAGCTATAAAGAAAAACAAGCTTAAAGCTTTTATATATAAGTGGAGGCAACTTTAAGATATACTCATAAATGAAATAAAGCAGACCCACATATGTAAATACTGTATTGTCTCTTTAGTGTAAGAACTCAAATGAAGAAATAAAAAATTCTATGATAAAACACAGTTAAATGGAAAGTGAGAACTTAAGGAATACACAACAAAGAGAGAGAAAGGAGAAAATACAACAGAAACAAAACCATACATTTATATAAATGAGATGGTTAAGGCAATGGTCCTAAGAATCTCTTTCAGGTTTTTGAAAATAGCAGTTAATGGGTATAATTCTCACTCTGACTAACTCTCTATGCTGGCATCTGTAAACTAAACAACTACACTGAAGATAGCAATGTGTAATACTAAAACCATGCTTGAAATACCTATTGTTCTGGTCATCTATATGCCTACTGCCTCTCATGTGATACCAATTATTGTTATACTCCCTATAAATTAAATGTTTGCAAAGAAACAGGTAATAAAAGAAAACAAGAGACAAGGAAAAATGTCATAGAATTTTCCTGCTAAAATATTATATATGGTTTGATTTCTAAATTTCTGTGCAAAAATATATAATTGTTTTTTCACATTCTACAGGAATTTAAAGTTGAGAATATCCATGTTTGTTGGAAAATAACAGTTTCATGTTATGCGTAAAGCATTTGATATTTAGAACGATAGTGATGCCAAGCTCAACTGCCTCAGTTACAGGGTAATAATATTATGCTTCGCTTCTGGATGTTTAACAACTAAAGTTTGCAGACCAAAAATTAGAGAAATACAGGGGCTACAAGGATAGCCATTATTTTGGCCCCAGCCCTTCAAGGTCAGTGAGGACTCAGGACATAAGGGAACTGTGCTGTGACATCCTGTAACCCAATGGTGTCTCAAATTTTCTGATCAAGAAGATTATGGGACAAAAGAGGAAAATGATGGATGATATATAGTGTGCCTAAGGAGAGTCACCTAGAGAGAAAAATATTCTCTCAGGCTTTCAGATAGCAAATTGGTCAAGCAAAGGCTGTGACTCATCCAGATGGCTGATAATGACAAAATAGCTACAAACTTTTGTACATGGTTTCAGGATTTACCCTGAATGGATAAGAAAAGTTACATTTTTAGTTATATAGGTCTTGCTTTAACTTAGTCTTAACCATCCAGCAGAAAAGTATAACCATGAGGTATAAAAAGTAATGTCATATTAATATGCTGTTCTGTAAAAGACTCAAGACAACAACTTCTGACAATTGCAAGTTCTGCTTATAACCTACTACTATTATGGACTATTGGACTCTATTGGGTTATTTTGCTGAATTCAAGTACATATAATATTTGAACTGGCATCAAGTATGAAAAGGTCCTTTAAAAACTTCTCCAAATACAGCTTCTCTAACACCAATGGAACACCCATCTCTCACAAAACAAAACCAAAAAGGGAGATATAAATAAAGAAGCATTTTTAGTGAAATATATATATATATAGATAGATATATAGATAGATATACAAAATAGCATAGATATAGAGCTACTTTCTCTTAGTTCAATGAGAAGATTTGAACTAGAATTGTTTGGACAAGATATCATGTCTGCATCTTGTACTATGAATAACTACTGCAAAGACAACAATATGCAATGTATTAATTGTTGTAACTGTACTACTAACCTATTTTGAAGCTCTCATTGCTATTTTGTTCTCAATAAAATTAATATAAAAACAACGAAATAAATCAAAATAGAAAAAATACTATACTTTCTCAGTAAATATCAAAAAATATATT
>PVKA01024895.1:0-33637 GCA_004027165.1 Ctenomys sociabilis
AGGGGCCACAGGACAGAGGCCACACCATCTGCGCTGCTCCCGGTCCACCTGGGCGGCTCAGGGACAGACAGGGGGACATTTCAGAGTCTCTCGGGGCATCTGGACGGTTTCCAAAGCTGCTGCAAGATGAATGCACTGTGGGGAGACAGTGCTCTGTGTGCACCACAGAGAAGGCACAGCCTAGAAGCCGCGGGCTCCGGACCCTGCCTCCTGGCCGCGTGGGCCCCTCCTGTTCCCTGCTCACCAGCTCTGGGGCTCAGGGTGACCTCCTCCTGCGTGCGGCCACACATGTACGCGAGAAGGGGGTGAACGAGCGCCACACTCGCTGTTGGTGCAGGCAGTCAAAGTAGCTCATGAGTTAAGACCCTGGAGGCACCTGCCTCTGGGGGGTCCAAAGGACGTCGGACCACAGTAGGGAAGTGGCTGGAGCTGGGCTGTGTCCCTGCACACAAAGTCCTCCTGCGATTACCATTATGTGCAGAGGTGGAAGACCAGCTCATGGGAGGCCCTGAAAGGCCCTGAGCCAGAGCACGCCGCTGCCCCGTGGAGGGATCACGCGGCTTCAGCAAAGCCTCGCACCCGTTTCACGCGGCTTCTGAGGCTCAATGGCAGCGTCCAGGACAGCATGAGCACCAGAATGTGGGCAGCCCACATGCGAGGCCAGAGCGAGGCCAATCCTGAGAAAAAAGGAGCGCCCAGGCGAGCCACGTGACCAGGCTGCTCCCGCTCAGAGGACACGGAGCGCCGAGGCAAGCCACGCAAACAGGCTGCTGGGCAGTGGGGTGTCACATGGCATCGCCGTGCCCAGGGTACACATGTGGTCACCATGCAGTCCCTTTGCTCCCGTCTGGAGAGCGGGCTCCACCTGGCCTCCCTGTTTCCTAACTCCTGTCTTTACTTCTCCATCCTCCACTGTACTTCACCCTGAAAAGCTCTGCAGCTGCAGTGGACAGCGAAGGCGAGAGACCATCTGCAGTGCCACACCACCGTAACAATGACCCAGACAGGGACAGAAAACCGGTCGGTGTCCTCTGTCTAACTGCAGGTCAGCTGAGGAAGTCCTGGAGCTCCGGGTCCAAGTTACCCTTGGGTCTGCTCTACACAGACTAAGGGCCAAGGGAGGCCCACACAGTTCCACCCAGTGGAAAGACCACAAAAATCACAGACAGGGCACGCTGGTGGTGTGGCTCAGTGACACAACGCCTGTCTAGGATGCGTGAGGCCCTGGGCTCTCCCCAGCCCTGCAGGGAAAGACATAGGAGAAAGACAGTGGGGAGAACCTTGCTCCAAGGCTGTGTGGTGCCCTGGTGGCCTGGGGAAGGGGCTCTGGGCGCATCGCTTGCCCTGCACGGAAAGGCAGGCCCTTCCCAACCCCTAGTACCAAGACAGAACATGAAGCAGAGCTCCAAATGCTCAGAGCCTGGGAACAGACCTCACCAATCACGCCCAGAGCACCTGATGAGGGCCGGCATCTCAGGCAGCACCACCCCGACAAACAGCAGGCCCAAACGGCGCGGGGCAGTTCATTCACTTTTCCTAGACCCCCTGGTGCAGGAAAGCCAGGCTGAGGGCGGGGTGTGTGCAGGTGCAGGACACCCCGGAAGTGCCCAGGGGAGTGTGTAAGGTGTCCTTGAAAGGACAGCGCAAGCTGCAGAAAGTCCGAGGAGTGACACACCCAGAGCTCAGCGCCACCCAGGGCACCGCGGGCATCAAGTTAGGGTGCTGGAATCACAGAAGGCCTGGCCAGTGCCTGCAGGGTAAGCAGGCATCTCGGGCGGTCCTGGGAGGAAGGGCGCAGCTGAAGGAGGCTGGCTAACAGAATGGCATGCGGGGTGCGAGAGGGCACCGGCCTGCCTTGGAGGTCACTTAGAAGGAACTCTTGGGGCAGGATTCCGAGGAATGGACACAGGAGATGAGGCCACAGAGCAACATGGCAGGGCTGGGAGTGGGTGTGAGGGAGCAGGGGACAGGGTGGAAAGGCAGAAGGAGGCGCAGGGATGGCGGGCAGGGCGGGACCAACACTGCTCTGCCTGCACCTGCCAGATCCCACCAACACTGCACAGAAAAGCAGGAGCTCACGGAGAAGAAGAGATAGACACCTGGACCTGCGTCCACAGAGCAAGGGCTTGAGGCCCGGGGCCTCACGGGTTCCCAGGTGAGGCTCAGGAGACTGCTGCAAACCAGGAAGTGTCCCAGCCAGCACAACGGCACAAGGGCAACCTGCAGTTCTTCTCCACAGTGACTTCTGCGGGAGCAGAGTCAGGCGCTCAGAAGGGTAAATCGCGAGACCTCGATGCCTGACTGCCAGCCACGGGAATCTCTGCAGAGGCGAGGCGTGGACGATTCACGCTCGTGGCCGTGGCCCTGTGGCATGCAGACTCACCGTGCCAGTGGGACTCTCGAATATCCCAATCTTTCCAGCCTCCAGCACCTGGTACAGCTCTGCCATGAAGTCCTTCTGGATGGAGTAGGGCGGGAAGGGGAAGGGGAAATGGACGCCACCGTCGTCCTCGGTTGTCTCAGCCATGGTTCTAGAGAGGAAAGGAAAAGGCGTGTGTGTTACTTCTGTGACTCGCAGTAACGGGCCTAAAGCGCTGCACACTGGCCCCACGCGTGCGCTGGATCCTACGCGTTATGCCACGCAGGGGCCACGTCCTCTCCCTGTGCTGTGTACCTGTCGGAGTCCATGGAACTCAGGCATCACAGCCAGAGCCTTCGGCAGCAGCGGCAGCAGAATGAGCCCAAGCAAGCCCCACCCTCAGGCCCCCCTAACTCGTCCCTACCCGACTTCTCTAACACTTTTCTGTGGTGAGCAGCAGAGAAACAGCCTCTGCAATAGTGGAAGTCTGGACGATGGAACATAGAGGCATGAGGAAGAGGAGGAGGAGGAGAAGGAAGAGGAGGCGGAGCAGGAGGAAGAGAAGGAGGAAGAGGAGGAGGGAGAGGAGGAAGAAGAGGAAAAGGAAGAGGAGGAAGAAGAGGAGGAGGAAGAGGAGGAGAAGGAAAAGGAAGAGGAGGAGGAAGAGGACGAAGAAGAGGAAAAGGAAGAGGAAGAAGAGGAGGAGAAGGAAGAGGAGGTAGAGTAGGAGGAAGAGAAGGAGGAGAAGGAGGAAGAGGAGAAGGAAGAGGAGGAGAAGGAAAAGGAAAAAGAGGAGGAGGAGAAGGAGGAAGAGGAGGGGGAGGGGAGGAGAGAGAGGAGAAGGTAAAGTAGGAGGAAGAGGAGGAGGAGGGTGAGAAGGAAGAGTAGGCAGAGTAGGAGGAAGAGGAGGAGGGACAGGAGGAGAAAGAAAAAGAAGAGGAGGAGGAAAAGGAGGTGGAGTAGGAGCAGGAGAAGGAGGAAGAGGAGGAGGAAGAGGAGGAGGGAGAGGAGGAAGAAGAGGAAAAGGAAGAGGAAGAAGAGGAGGAGGAGAAGGAAGAGGCGGAGTAGGAGGAAGAGAAGGAGGAAGAGAAGAAGGCAGAAGAGCAGGAAAAGAGGAGGAAGAAGAGGAGGAGGAAGAGGAGGAGAAAAGAAGAGGAAAAGGAGGAGAAGGAAAAGGAAGAGAAGGAGGAAGAGGAAAAGGGAGAGGAGAAGGTGGAAGAGGAGGAGGAGGAAAAGGAAGAAGAGGAGGAGAGAGGTCTGCAGGACTCAGAGGCTCTGAAATGACAACGAGAATCCGCTGAGTGAAGCTGGAAGCAAAGCAGAACAGGCAGGTGCAAGCAGAGCTTTCTCCCTGGGCGCACGCTCAGGGCAGGGGAGGGCGGAATGAACCCGACGAGGCACAGCGACCACTGGCGACGTCAGAGGCTTCCACAGAGAAACACACAAGTGGAACAGAGCAGCGGACACCGTGGACTCCGGGGCCCGGAGAGTTATTCGGGTTCAGACGGCCCCCAGCAGGGGTGACTGGCCAGGAGACATCCTGAAAAGGGGCCAACAGAAGTCAGAGCTCAGAAGTCCTGGGCGGCTGGCTCCATCTAGCGGCTGCAAGCCTTAGAGGAAAGCGCAACCAGGCACCAGCTGGCTGGAACTTTTTCTTTGGGATTGTTTTTATCCCAGAACATGTAGCTAGCAACTTCCTTTTCTTCTATATCTCCCTCCCCCCCCCCCGTTCCTTCCGTCTTCTCCACCCTTCCCCCAGCCTAATCTTCCTTTGTCCTCCAGCCTTGCTTCCCATCCTTTCTCTTCCATTTCTCTGCTTCCCTTGAACCCCTTTTAATTTTCTTGTCTGGAGGTAAAGCTGGCACACTGAGGGGCCATTGATGGCACACAATTCTCTGGTTTGTTTTGGTTTGGTTGTGTAACTACAGATCCTGTCCCATGGCTTAAGGCGGCTAATTAACGGTTGCCAAGGCTGCCGCTGGCCAGGGGGTGCTGCATGCTGCTGTTCTCACCCCCTGTGCTTTGCCCGAGGCCACACAACTGGTCCAGTCAGCTGCTCTTCCTGATATGAGGAGACTGAGACTGCCAGAGGGTCACAAATGCCCCCCAGGCCTGTGCTGAAGAACAGGAGCCGGTAGGGGTAGGCCACCGGGCACAACTTGTCATCCCCAGTAGTTTAAGAGCAGGATCCTACAACAGACGCAAAACCCCAAGCCAGCTACAACTGAAAGACACCTCGGAAAAGTACTTATTTCCTAAGGGTTCCAGATACTAGCAGCGAAGGTACCTACCGTGAATAACTCATAAGCACCAAGGCAGGAATTATGTGAAATAAGACAGAAAATGGGTAGACAAAGAAGTCAGATGCAACCCTGGGTCGACAGCTCCCCAAAGGCGAACCCAGGGGGCAGCAAGAGGGTTCAGCCACCCTCTTGAACCCTGCAGCAGTATCAGCTCAAGCAGCAAAGCAAGGGACTGTGGCTCTAGATAAGACCCTAATAAAGGGCCAGTGAGATAACTCAGCAGATAAGCACCTGCTTAGGCACCAAGGGAGGGCACTGGCCCTGCCCCCAAGCATGTTGATGGGCGACAGGGACAGGGCGTGGTCCTGCCTGCCTGTAATCCCAGCTCTGGGGAGGCTCAGCACAGGAGGATCAGGACAAGTCAGATCTGTGCAGTGAGACCATGTAAACTCTGTACTAAATACATTTAAAAAAGCAATTCACAGACCGAAATTCAAAAGATGGAAACAACATTTCACGTAACAGGAACCCAGAAGAAGGCATGGGCAGCTATCGCTATTTGCAGACAAAGTGAACTTCAAGCTGAGACTGATCAAGAGAGACAAAGACGATGAGCACTACAACCTGAAGAGGAAGAGCCAACAATTGTAAGTATGCGTGCACCAAGCACCAGTGCGTGGAAATATATTTAAACAATATCAATGGACATGAAAAAATCCTATTGTATGGGGGACTTAATACCCCACCATCAACAATAGATCAACTAGACAAGAAATCGCAAAGAACTATCAGGACTGACCCCAACCTGTAAACAAATGGTTTAGTAAAAGTTGACCAGTGTTCCACCCCACGACATCAGAACACGCTCTCAGCCATGCCTGGGATGTTTATAGGCCAAAACACACCATACTCTAGCCCACAGAACGTGCTTACGGAAGTGCACAGGCACTGAAATTAGTTCCTGCATATTATCAGACAACAAGATCCAACTTCCAAAGCCCTTTCAGGATAAAAACCCTACTAAAGTTGGAACAGACCATCTTTATCTCCATCCCAGAAAAGACATCTACGACAAAACAAAGCCAACATCATGTTAAACAGTCAAAACCTGAAAGCTTTCATCTCAACTCAGGAACAAGACCAGGATGCCCACTGGTGCCACTCCTACTCCATACAGTTGTGGAAACATCTGCCAGAATAATTAGATAAGAGATAAATAAAAGGCATTAGCACAAAAAGAAAGAAGTTAAATTAGCATGACTTGTGCATGACATGACACTCTACACAGATAACACCAAAATGTTCAGCAAAAGACTCCTAGATTTAATAAGTGAATTCAACAGCATAGCTGGATACAAAACTCACAGCATTCCTGTATAAAATTAATAACTAGCTCACTAATAGAGAAATGAGGGAAACAACACCTTTCACAGTAGCATTAAGAAACAAGATACTTAGAAATTAACTGAAGTAAAAGATCTTTACATTGAAAACAACAGCACTTGAAAAAATGACACCCAAGAGGTTATCAGAAAATGGAAGGCTATGGGTAAATATTTTGTTAAATTATTGGTAAATATTTCATTATATTTTAATGTTATTAACTAATATTTTTGTTTCTGATTTAAGTTTGATAATTCATATGTATTTAGGAATATGTCCATTTCTTCCATGTTTTCTATTTTATTAAGTCTCCTCACGTAAGTATTGATGATGTTTTGGATTTCTACAAGATCTTCTGTAATTTCACCCTCTTCATTTGTAATTGCGTGAATGTGAGTCCTGAGACTTGAAGATGTACTCCTAAGTGAAATAAACCAGACCCACATGTGTAAATATCCTACTGTCTCCCTAGTGTAAGCACTCACAAGAAGAAACAAAAAATTGAAAGATATAACACAGTTAAATGGAAAGAGAGATCTTAATGATTAAACAACAAAGAGAGGGAAAGGAGAAAAGTTATGAAATATGGTAGGGGCAAAACCTTACAACCTATATAAACCTATATAAACAAGAGGGTTAAGGCAATGGTCCTAAGAATTTTCATCTATTTTTGAAAATATTAGTTAATCGGTAGAATTCTCACCCTGACTAACTCTATATGCTGACATCGTAAAGTAAGCAATGACACTGTGTAACACTAACACTATGCTTCAAATGCCTGTTGTTTTGGTCTTTTAAATGCGTACTGTTTCTAATGTCCTGTCACTTATTGCTATACTCCTTTTAGAGTAAATGTTTGAGAAATACGGTGATAAAAGTAAATGAGACAAGAAAAACAAAATGTCATAGTCTTGCTATAATGTTGTGTATGGTTTGATTTCTAAATTTCTGTGTAAAAATGTGTAATTCTTTTTTTCACATTCTATAGGCTCTAAATTTTAGAATATCCATCGTTGTTGGAAAATAGCAGTTCCCTGTTATGTGTAAGGTGTGTGACATTCAGACAGATGGAGATGTTATGCTTAACTGTCTCTTTATAGGATAAAAATATCATTAAATTTATCTTTTGGATGTTTAACAACTAAAGTTTGCAAACACAAATTAGAGAGAGAGATAGATGGGCTAAAATGACACCCAATATTTTGATCAGAGCCCTTCAAGGTCAGTGAGGACACAGAACATAAGAGAACCCTGTGCTGTGACATCCTATAGCTAAGTGGTGTCCCAAATTTTCTGATCAGGGGGATTATGGGGCCACAGAGGAAAGTGACCAATGATATAGAATGTGCTAAGGAGAGTCACCTAGAGAAAAAGCATTCTCTGAGGCTCTCACGGAGAGCAAATTGGTCAGGCAGTGGCCGTGACTCACCCACATGGCTGACACTGACAGAGGGTCCAGGAGATGGCTCCAGGGTAAGCCCTGAGAGGATTTGACTGACCTTGTCAGATAGCAAAAGTCGCATTTTGAGTTACATAGGTCTTACTTTAGTAACTTAGCCTTAACCATCCAGCAGAAAGGGTAACCATGAGGTATAAAAGATAAAGCTACAAAATTATGCTGAACTGTGTAAGGCTCAAGTCAACAACTTCAGACAGCTGCCAGTGGTGCTGATAACCCACTACTGTATGGACTGTTGGAGCGTGTATTGGGTTACTTGGCTGAATTCAAGTACCTGTAATTGTTGGGCTGGCATGAGTGCATGAGTATGAAAAGGTCCTTTAAAGGCTTCTCCAAATGCAGCATCTTTAACTGCAATGGAACACCCATCTCTCACAAAACAAAACAAAAAGGGAGGATATAAATAAAGGATCATTTTGTTGTTAAAATATAGATGATAGATAGATGATAGATAGATAGATAGATAGATAGATAGATAGATAGATAGATAGATAGACAGATATACAAGATAGGATAGATATATACAGCTACTTTCTCTTAGTTCATTGAGAAGAAAGGTTTGTACTAACATTGTTTAGACAAGATATCACGTCTGCATCTTGTCCTCTGAATAACTACTATGAAGACAACAATATGCAATGTATTAATCACTGTAACTGTCCTACTAGCCTACTTTGAAAGTGTTGCTATTTTATCTTTTTTATCATTAAAATGAATACAAATAAATTAAATAAATAAAAATAAAAAAGAAAAGCTGACAGTATCATGCCGCAGTGAGACGTGTGCCTTCATGTGACAGCTTCACAGTTTGTCATAGCTAAATCTTGGAAAGACTCAAATGTCCATCAGATGAGGCATGGATGAGAAGACGTGGTATTTTTATGCAACGGAATGTAGTTCAGCTCTAGATACAGATAAACTTGAGAATTTTATAGGCTAATGGATGCAACTAGAGGCTATAATCATAAGTGAGATAAATTAGACCCTCATGTGTAAAGGTCACATTGCCTCCGTAGTGTAACAACCTGAAAGGGTAAATAAAATCTGAAAAGTACAACAGATACAGTAAAAGGGAAAGAACTGAGCATAATGAATAAATAATTTGGTTGAGGGGAAGTAGAACAGATAAGGAAGATAAGAAGGGGCAGAAGTCCTGCATATCCGCACATCTGCCATCACAGTCGCTATACAGCTACTTAAAATTCATTAGGTGTTAAAGTTCTCCTAAACACTTTTTCAGATTTTGCGCATGCAGCCCAACTTTATCTTGATTAGCTGCCTTTCAAGTGTCAATGAGGACATGAAGCCGACGTCTTCCATACTGGAAAAGGTTTTCTCTGAATCTGTGTGCCTTCATTTTTACACTTTATCTCTTCAGAAATCCATGCTGCCTTCCACCTTTCCCAGATCGCCTATTGCTAACAAGTGACACTTTGAGCCAATATGTTTTTATTGCCCCATGCTGACACCACATAACCCATGAAGTCTAGGGACGTGCTGAGGCTCGCCCTTGTGCTGCTTATTTAGAGTTTGGCAAATCCGAGATGGCATGCATTGAACAAGTGCAGCGTTCTTCAGAGCAGTCTACCTGCTCTGAAAATTCCACTGCGTTTCGGGTCTGCAGGGGCTGCCTGCACCTCCTCTGTGCACCTCAGAAACTGGAGTTGAACCTTTGCTTTGGGGTGAGGGGTAAAGAGAAACGTGTCACACAGGCTCGTTCTCGTGACAAGCTAAACACTGGTGTAATTCAAGGTTGCAGGAGTAGCAGTGGACCCTGACAGTGGGTGAAATGTAGGCATGAAGATGCTCGGAAGAAGGGAGCCGTGGGAATCAGGCTGAGTTCCACAACTCAAAACAAGCGTTGTTTCCACAGTGACGCGCAGTCACTAGTCTCATTTTCCTGGTTGTAGGTCAACCACGTGTCCCGAAGCAATGGAGAGTATGTGTGCCCATTTCAGCACATGTGACTGGTACACAGAGAACACAGGTCTGGAAGGAAAGTCCTGTGGCTCCGACTCTTGGTCCTGGCCCGTCAGGTGACAGTTCCTGGTCTTCCACTTCGGAAGGAACAAAGCCCAAAGCTTCTTGCTTAAGCTTGAGGCTTTTCAGATTATTTCAAGAGAACTCTAATATTAAATCCTCTAGTGTAATCCACCAACAGCACTGTAACGGTATCTGTGCCAGGAGCTTATTGACAAAGCCTTAGACGCAAACCTTCCCAGGAGGAGGTGGTCCCTGGGATGTTGGTAGCAGAGGAACTGGATTAAATCATCGTTGGTCCAGGTGGAGAAGAGGATGGGCAAGCAGAGCTTCTGATTGGGGTTTCCTCCAGGACAGCAGAACCTAGATGGAGCGCCCAGGGCAACAATGACAGTGAACTTCTCCTGGGACATGGAACAGGCCCTGTCACAGGAGACGGAGCGTCAGAGCGCCCACCTGGGCGAGCAGCAATGTCGCTCTGAAACACAGAAACACATTTATTTACCTGGCTCAGACTGCAAGTTTCCTCTTGAGTCGGCGCTGAGCTTTGCGCACACATCTACGACGTGGTCTTTGATCGCTGCTTTCCTCCTCCTGCAGCTTCCTGCCTTAGCGTGTACCTTTGATAATGAAGCCTGCCTTCGCCCCAGGAGCCCCAGTGTGCGCAAGGAGGGAGACGTGGTGAGTGGCTGCTTTTTGCCTCTTTATTTGTACATCTACTGCACTGGTATAGAGCCTCTCGGAGAGTTCGACTTCATGCCGTAAGTGTGTTCATTTGTTTGTTTGCTTCTAGACATTAGGATGGATAAAGGCTGGTCACTGTAGAGAGGTGCGCGAATGCCCCGCATCGTGCTGTCCCGTTCCGCCATCCGCATGCGCACAATGAGCCTTCCTTTTGTTTGGTTGTGCTCCTGGACTCTTGCTCTCACTCCTTGAAGCTGAGCGAGACCCCACTCTCCACAGCATTCCGCGGTCCATGCGTTGGCATCAGGCGACATGCTTCACCCCAACTGAATCTGGGACGGCACTGAACACGAGTACGTGGTGCCAAGTCTCCCCGAGACAGCCAGGGACCTGCTGATGTTTCACTAACTGAGCATAAATGCTTCCACCTGACAGACTGTCTTGTGATATTTCTACCCCTTCTTCCTGGAGAAATTTCTTCCTGTAAATATTCAGTTATGATTTCAAGTAAACTCCGATTCTTGCCACTGCAAGCAGAGCCCAGAACAAAGGATAAAACATCTGTGAGACTTTTCCTTACACTGTGTTTCTTCTTCAGTTAGATGTGCATATCTTTTCTGTATTCAAACTCTATCTCACCAGGTCTCATGCCAAACATGCACTGAAATCCTGAATTTTCCACGGGATCAGAGAAATGTAGCAAATCCTCAGGCTTTTGTAAGAAAAGGCGATGTCAGTGGATCAGCAATTGGCCGAGTCCAATGCTGAAGCACGGTGGTCCTGCGGCAGCTGCCCGGAGGATGGGTTGAACTAAGTAACAAGAGATCTTGCTGGGTCATAGCACAGTGCACTTGCTTGGCTGTAAGAACCACACATTCTTACAGCCCAGTAAGAATGTGGGTTTCATGGACCCAGTGTGAGCCCAGCCAGCTCCCGAGGAGTTTCTTACCTGTCTAGGAGATGCAGATTCTTGCCCTCACAGGTACCTTACCAGCTTCTTGGGGGCTTCAGCCTCCCTGGTTCTGGTCATGCAAAAAGTTGAGACACTGTCCCCTCTGTGTCAACTGACACTTAAGGGGCCTCACTGCTGGGACGGCTTTGGGACGCCATCCATAGAGAGGACCCTGCCCAGGCCGTCCCCAGTGAGCACCCTGTAAACCACGTGAAGGGGAACCTCAGCCCCGGAACTGGAATTTCAGGTGTGGGAGCTCTTCTGGCCTGGAGGTGCAGCATTTGCTGTGCTTCCTCTCTCTTCTGTGTAATTGTGTGCGTGTTCGCCACTAACAGTTTACCAAACGTTTTTATTGTTTTGACTTGGGTGATGGAGGCTTTCTTTATTGTGGTTTCTTTAGGGCCATACCTTATTAGGGAGCAGGGACAGCAGAGCGAGGAATTGGGGCCTTTTCCCTCTGCAGATGGGGTCTCTACGTATCTCAGTCTCTTCTAAGGACCAGAAGTTTGTCTGTATGTTTGCTCCTAGACAATTCCCCCATGTTACTTGGCTCTTGAGACAGGGTTTTTCTGCACTGACTTCTCCCAGCAAATTCCAGGCTTCAAGAGCTTCCGTGCTGGAGCTTGTCGGCCGCTGGCCTTGCAGGCCTTCTTCACTGTAGTCTGGGCGTGTGCTTTTCTCCCGTCAGTGGCTGAAATGTGTGTCACCAATGTGCTCAATATAGAAACTCTGATTCTCATACCTGTTTCTGAACATTTTCTTGTCCTCCCAGAACTGAACTATTTTTGCATGTTTGACAGAGAGAACTCTGCTCAAAATCTCATAAACCCTGTGAGAGAATTAGTTACTCATGTCACGTTTGGAAACGTGCAAGGATTTTATTTGATGAGGACATATTAGTATAAAATCCACTGAAACCTGGTTTGGGGAAGTCCATTCTAAATGGTGAGTTTAGGGCTAACTGGGGAATAGAGATCACTGGACGAAATCCTGCAGGGATAGTGGGGGAGCCTGGCTGGTCCCCACCCCGAGGACCCTCACCAAAGCCAGCCCCTGTGATCAGTGACCATTGCTGCGTAGATGGGAGTGAGAAACTGGGAGGCACCAGAGTGATCCAGTTTCAAGAGTAGCTCAGGCGCGCAGGACCTGTTTCTCTTCGTAGGAGGAGAGGGTGCGCTTTGTGCTCTCCCGTTGTCCTCTGCTGTCCCCTCCTATGCTCCGAGGATCAGGCCACTTTTGTGGTTGGTCCTGCTCTAGATAAAGTAAGAGTTTCCATTCTGTGATAATTAAAAAATTACTTTTGAAAGTAAAAGTGTTTACACCTAAGCAATTTGTATAAGTTATATCAATCCTATATTGTAAAATCTAGTTTTATATTTTAAAAAGAATCCTATTGCTCAGCTGTGCAAATGCAGTGGGCATCATAGTTATACTGGAATCTTAATAATACTTCGACTTTTCTGCACCTAAATATTGATACAAAGTAGCAGTATTCTATTTCTCATTGTCCTGCTTTCCGTACATATTATCTTTGCATGCTAATTATGAAGCCTGCATAATTTGTATCCTTTCCAACTACCGTAATTCAATTCCCATCCTTTGGGGGATGTTCCACACTCTGTCCTTAACTGCTCCTGTCACTTGAAGAGGCCAACACTCTCTGATTAGAGCCACGATATAAGAAAGAGTAAAAGGACTCTTTGAAGCTATACATCCCTTAAATCACCGTATGTGCATTATCAGCCTGCATACTGGACCTAAATGATGAGCATTTCCAGCCAGCCGCTCAGGACAGCAGTATTTCCTTCTCTCTCGCAGTGCAGGCCTGACCTAAGCCGAGCTGGTGCAGCGGCCGCGCGCTGCTCTGCGGGCGAGCCACCTGTGGGCACTTGCTTTGGTCGTAGTGAATGCACTACCTTAGGAATATTTCACTGAGGACCTCTTTAACTTCTCAGCTTATGAAAGGGCTTCTCACTTGTCGAAAATGTTTTGCATGTTACAGAAAAATATTGTTGACCAAGTATTTTAAAAATGACTGACAAGGTTTTGCTTGTTTAAATATTTTTACATAAATCATGCGTATCCAGAAATAGATATGAAGGGCCAGGGAAACAGCTCAGTAGCAAAGCACTTGCCTGGAGGCGCAAGGTCCCGAGTTCAATCCCCAATACCATTAAAAAATAGAAACAGTACGAGCTTCTAGGCTGGAGGAAGATAGCCAGCATTAGACTGCTTCTTTTTCCTATTTCTGTGCATCTGACAGTGTTAACATCTGTACAGTACTGAAAATGCATTTGTGTTGTTTATTACTTTTACATTGAAAAAATATGTAGTACTTTTGGAATACATTTTGATGGATTTGTGTTTTCACTTCATTTGTTTTTACAATTGTATACTTTCCATCATGAATAGCGAAATTTAATGTTTAGTGAATTTCTGTACAAATCTTATGATAGAATAGATAACAGTCAGCCAGAGACAGGCAGACAGGCACAGACAGGCACAGACAGGCTACTTTTTATCATCCATCCCATTGGCTCATCTGTATCTTTAGTTGCTTTTTCTTATGTTCTGAAACAATCTACAGCTTTTGTATATTTCAAAGAAGTTCTGTATACTTGTCGTTGATATACAGTTATTCTTTTTTAACAGCAACTTTGATAGAATTTTAAAAAATAGTAGCATTTGTGAAAAACTACACTGAGTACTTTCACCTCTTTACTAGAGTTCTAGGGCTTTAAAAACTTTTTTAAGGCAGTTGCTAAAGATGCATGTATTTCTCTCATTACACTTCCTTTCCTAATTGTAAATTTGAATTTTTTTTTATGATTCTCATTTACTCAGTTTTCATTTGGGGCCTGTACCAGAATTTTCCTTAATGTTTAAAAACAATCAAATTTTTCAGGAGAATAATCTTGTTCCTCATGGGATATTCATGCATGATGGTCTCTGTTTTTTTCTCTCATAACTTGCTGAATATTTATTCTATGGCTTAGCAACTGCAGAACAACCCTATGTAATTCTGATGCTAACAAAGAAATATTGTTCTGATGACATTTTCCATGAAAATGCTCTTGACGCATAGCTTCTTTAAGAAGTTTCACTCCACAACAGTCACGGGAGGGCCAGGGAGATGCCTCGGTGGAATAAGTGCTTCCCTGGCAAGCACAAAGGCCTGAGTCCTAATCCCTGGTTTCCGCAAAAAAATAAAAAAAGAGGAGCTTGCGCTCTGTCACTAGTGCACTATGTTCTACACAGCAATCTCCGTAGGGCAGTGTGCAGCAGTGGTCTGAGCTGCGAATCCCCAGCAGAGGTTGGCAGGGGCCCTCATCCACTGCGGTGGTCTTGTAGGGGGATCAGGGTTAGGGAGGATGGAATGAAAGGCAGGAAAACCGAGGCCAGGACAACTGCACTCCTGGGCCAGTAACTAAGCATATTTTGCTTCAAGCTTATGTGTAGAAAGTCTTAAGCATGTACCCGCATTTACCCTCGTTAATGCTAAGCCTTCCTTGCTTTCCGGGGGCAGAATAGGCTGTCAAGGCTGAGCTGAGAAACAGAAGGCCGCACGTTTCAAAACACCGGGTCACGGCCGGGCCCTGCGCCCAAATTGCGGGCACAGAACGTTGTGCGCGTTGCCGCTCTTCGCTTCCTTTCAGATTGCTCCTCCTGCAATCTGGCGTCCACCAGCCCGTCTACATCGCCACTCACGGCTTTGTTCTTTAAGCCAAATCTAAGTTTTTACTTGAGAGAATTTCAAATACAAATAAAGTTGTATCTTTATTTTTAGTTATCAAAGAAAATTATATATATTCACAGGTGCAATGAGATTCAATGCTACATATTTACATTGCTTAACACTTAAATCAAGTGGATTAATGTGTCAGCACCCAGTATTTCTTCATGTGCCTGAGCGTGGGTAGCAATTGTGCTTGGGATAGAGTTAGAGAATGACATTAAGGAAACACCTTTTTCGTAAAAGAAAGGGTTTAAGCAAATGGATGTTAGTATATGTTTTTCAATAAATACATTATTTTTCTGTTTAGAAACTCTGTGGAGGCCAGAGAGATAGTCCAATAGCACAGACACCTGCCTGAACGCTGAGGGCATTTTAAAATATCACATTTTCTAAAGATTGTATATAGTGTAATTCAATGCACAGATTTTCATTCTGAATATATATATATATATATATCAAGCTCATGTTAACAGTGCAGCAAATATAATAGAAGGATGAAACAACTGTTTTGGGGAATCTCGTAAGGCCGCTAAGCTCATTTATATGAAACTCACCCCGACTGATTCATCTACTTCTAATTACCTCCTAAAACTCTATCTTCTACACCCACACTTCCATTCCAGTATGAGTGAGTGGGGGATGGAGCACACGCGTCCGGGTCGCACACGCCCCTGGACTGCGCTGGACGGTGGCCACGGCTTCCTTTCCCTGAGGACCCCTGTGCTCTCCATGCAGGCTCACACCCGACAGCCACAAGAACTCCCTGGCCCTCGTGTTGGCCGTAGAAGAGACCAACAGGAACCCCCATCTCCTGCCCAACGCTTCTCTGGGCTATGAGCTCCATAATTTCCTTGATAGTCACTGGAGGACGCTAGAGAATTCCTTCACTTTGCTCACAGGACGACATGAGATCCCCAATTACGTGTGTGGGCGAGAAAGCGAGTGTGCGGCGGGGCTGACAGAAACGCTGCGGGGAGCCTCGGCTCAGGTGGGACCGCTGCTGGAGCTCTGCAGATTTCCACAGGTGAGGGCCCAGGGGACAGGAAAACATGAAACAGCATCAACAGTGCTTAATCTACAAGGACCAAACAGATGCCAAAAGGGTATTAGGCGTCTTTCTAGGTGTTTAATGCACCAGAGTTTGAACACAACGACTTCCTGGGTTTGCCAAACGTTTCTTTCTTCATTGAAGAGAGACAACAAAAATAAGCTCTGACTGTCTGAGCCTGCTCTTTTACATTGTCTGAACATCAAGACTGAGGTGGTTAGAAAGACGACCACGGGTCTCCCGGGCAACCGCCAGTGTTCCTAAGCGCGCTTCGGGTCCACAGCGTTCCAGCAACGTTCTTCGGTGTTGCCTTTCTCTTTTAGCTTACCTTTGGTGCTTTTGACCCTACGCTGACTGGCAGTGGCCAGAGCCCTTCGCTCCATCAGGTGGCGCCAAAGGACACACATCTGGCCCTCGCCATGGTGTCCTTGATGCTGCATTTCCACTGGACCTGGGTGGGCCTGCTCACCACAGAAGGCCACAAGGGTCTCCAGTTGCTCTCAGATGTAAGAGCCGAGATGGACAGGAGCAGAGTCTGTGTGGCCTTTGTGAAGATGTTGTTAACTGGGGCTGTGTCATATATGTCAGCCATGAAGGAACATGACATTCTGACTGCAGATACAGTGTCTGCCAATGTGGTGGTCATTTACTATGATAACGATAGTGGGAATGATGTGCAGTATAATATAGTGCAACACTTAGTGACCTGGAAAGTCTGGGTGACAAACTCACAGTGGCACGCTGACCTGGCCGGGAGAGACTTCATCCTGGACACGTTCCATGGGGTTCTTGTCTTTTCACACCATTACAAAGAGAGTTCAGGCTTCAGAGCTTTTGCCCAGGCAGCTACCCCTTTCAAGTACCCAGAGGACACTTACCTCGTTATGTACTGGTCCAAGAACTTTGACTGCTCGTTCTCTGGGTCTGACTGTGCCCTGAAGGACTGTATCCCTAATGCCTCTCTGGTCCAGTTGCCTCCAAATTGTTTTGACACAGCCATGAGTGATGGGAGCTACAATATATACAATGCTGTGTACACTGTGGCCCACGCCCTGCATGAGATGCTTTCTGAAGAAGGACAGCGGTGGACAATGAGAAATGGAGACGTGATGAGGTTTCCTCCCTGGCAGGTAATGTGTCCTCCCCTTGCATGGTGGGCAGCGTCATCAAGGTGCCTCCCTTAAGTAGTCTACGTGTTTCTCCCATGAATATTAGAACCCTTTCCACCAAGTGCCAGACACTGTGCGTCACGCATACTGGTGAGGAGCTCATTCTTGGGTTGACTTGAAATGATCCTCAATCAAGTAGCCATGGCACGGAGCAGGAAGCAGGCAGCCAGCTCCTGGCTTCTGTCCCCAGGACGTGAATGCGTTGCTCATGTGAACACACTCCACGCCTCTGTTACAGGACTACTGGAAACCTGTAGTCACTTATGAAACTAAATGGTGTTAAACCCAACAGTGCACATACATAAATTTTTCATTTAATTCTTCAAACTCCTCTGATATTGATGAACTCATTTTGCTAATAAAATGCTAAGGGAATAGTCAGATGATGGAAGCTGTGGACGTTAGCAACTTAGATTCCATGGTGGTTTTTGCCTAACCAAACTGTACACTTTAATTAAATGGGATTGCAAAGAATATGCTTTTCCTGGGGCTGACCTTTCTGAAACATGGTGACATTCGAGTCCTTAAACATTCTACATACTCCAATGTAGTAAGTACCAGCATTAAAGTTGCTTTCGGTAAATGGCATTAAAGACACGGGAACTTTCCCCCACCCATATTTTCAGTGTTTCTCCTGGAGCCCTGTTCACATAGGGTGATGTGTCTCTTTCAGCTGCATCCCTACCTGAAGAATGTCCAATTTAACAATCCTGCTGGAGACCAAGTCAACTTGGATGACCGATGGAAAGTGGATTCAGAGCATGATATACTCAACTTTTGGAATTTTCCAGAAGGCCTGAGACTTAAGGTTACACTAGGAACATTTTCTCTACAAGTTCCACATGGTCAGAAAATGACTTTATCTGAGAACAACGTAGAGGGGCCCACCAGAGTCACAGAGGTATGTGGTGCCAAGTCATGGCACACGTAAGCCCGAGCAAGCCGACCACAGGCACAGATTTGTGCCCTAATGTTACTCATGCAACGATCACATGTGGAAACTTAATAACTAAGTTTTCAATTGAAAATAAAATTTTTCATATGCTTGCTGATGAGTTGGAAAGAAATGCATTTACTTAATTATGTTTTTGTAAATATATGTATGTTTCATACTATAGAACTGCATGCAATTATATAGTTTTGCTTATGTATGTATACAAACTGATTTTATCCTCTAGCTCTGCAGATATTAGTAAAATTCTAGTAGGTTACTGTCACATATGTCTTCCTCAGACTCCCCGCTCAGTGTGCAGTGAGAGTTGCAGTCCTGGATTTAGGAAGAGCCCTCAGGAGGGAAAGCCTGCCTGCTGTTTTGACTGCACCCCTTGCCCAGAGAATGAGATCACCAACGCCACAGGTGGGAGCACATCCTGTGGACACGTTCTCAGTTTATTGTAGATTAACTCCGTCCACCCAGGAAATGGAAAGTACCTTGGAGAGGACACCGATGGTAAAATTATTCCCTCACTTATGAAATTATCTGTTACACTGAGTGCTATCACATTGTTGGAAAACACATATTCGCCTTTGAAATGGCCCCTTGTGTTCCACTTTTTAAATCAAGAATGAGATAAGAACTTTCTATATCATCCTCTGCTAGATATGACACGCTACATCATGGTAAATATGTGCAGAAACGCACAAAAAATATACGTTATAAAGGTAGAAATATGAATGATAGGATTTTCCAGTGATACTAATTTTTAAGTATAAAATCCTTGCAAAGGAATGCAACGATATCAGATTTCCTGGTTGTTGGCTAGGCTGCTATTACCAAAGAAATGAAAACCTGTTTCCATACCTCAGTCATAAGGCACCCATAGATAGAAGTTTGAAAACTGATTTTTGTAAGCTTTGAAAATTGTTAAATATGGCCGGGGAGATGGCTCAGTGGAACAAGTGCTTCCTGGCAAGCGCAAGGGCCTGAGTTCAATCCCTGGTTCTGCAAAAAAAGAAAAAAGAAAATTATTAAATATGTAGTGATACATCCTCTAATGGTCTCTAAGGATACCAAAATCAAATACTAAAATATTCCTTGGACAATAAAATTAACTCAGTGGTTTCATAAAGCAAATCCGTAGACAGAGAGGCTCAGTAGCGAAGCTATTCAGTCTCTACGTTCCTCCACGGGCCCTTCCCTGGGCACGCTGGCTTCCTCCTATGGGCTGTTCACTGAACATCTGAGGAATCACCTACACAGCTGATGGAGGGCAAGTAAGGGAGGGATGTAACAAAGGCAGGTCTTCCTTATTTTGTAAAAACAGAATGTTTTATGGCTATGACAGATTTAAAAGAATAAATATCAAATAGTACCATGTAGGACTCATTCTCCGTATACTGTTCCTTTATATTGTGTCTAGAAAAAATGGAAAAGTGAGGCGTGGGGATGCCTGCCTGGAGTTCAGGGCTCTGGGAGGCTGGGAAGAGGATTTTCTGTTGGAACTCAGCCTTGGCAGCACAATGACATAGAGATCCTTTCTCAAAATAGTAAAATTGATTGTTTTTAATTAATTTTATTGAGAAACAAATAGCAGTGAGACAGTTTCAAAACAGGTTAGTAGGACAGTTACAATAATTGCTACACTGCATATTGCTGTCTTCGTAGTACTTATTCATGCTATAAGATGCAGACATGATACCCTTTCCAAACACTGTTAGTGCAAATTTTTCTTCTCATTGAATCAAGGGAAAATAACATTGTATCTGTCCTATATTGTATATACAGATATAAAATGGTCCTTAATTTATATTCCTTTTTTTGTTTAGTTTTGTGAGAGATGGGTATTCTATTGCCATTTAAATATTATACATGTGTGAAAAATAATCCAATATAGTCCAGTGGTCCATAATAGTAGTGCATTATCCATAGGACTGGCAATTTCAGAGTTGTTGACTTGAGTCTTTCACAGCTCAGAATATTCATATAGCTTTACTTTTTATACCTCATTTTTATACTTTTCTGTTGGATGGTTAAAACCAAGGTTAAGCAAGACTTACAGAACAAGAAATGTAGTTTTTGAATCTGCCAAGGTCAGTCAAAGCCCCTGAGGATTTATACTGAAACCCTGTACCTCACTGTGTAGGTCCTTTGTCAGTATCAGCCATGTGGATGAGTCGCAGCCATTGCTTGACCAATTTGCCCTCTGTGAAAGCCAGAGAGGAGGTTTTCTCTCCGTGTGACTCTCCTTAGGCACACCCTACATCATCGATCACTTCCCTCTGTGGCCCCATAATCTCCTTGATCAGAAAATGTGGGACACAATTGAGTTACAGGATGTTACAGTACAGGTTCTCCTATGTCCTGAGTGTTCACTGACCTTGAATGGCTAGGGTCACAATGTTGACTGTCCTTGCAGCCCTCCTTTTTCACTAATTTTTGGTGTGCAAACTTAAGTTGATAACCCTCCAGAAGAAGTTTAATGATATTATTACCCTATTACCCTCACTAACTGAATATCAAATATCTTAGGCATAACATGGAACAGGTATTTTCCATCAAGTATTGATATGTGAAACTTTAAATCCCTGCAGAATGGGAAAGAAAAAAATTAAAAATAGGAATAAATAATTACATATTTTTACACAGAAATGTACAAATCTAACCACATACAGCGTTATAGCAGGACAGTCCTATGACACTTTTTTCTTGTCTCTTGTTTTCATTTATTACCCTTTTTCTAAACAAACATTTACTTGAGAGACAGTATGGCAGTAATTGATATGCCATTAGAAGCACTGAGATACCATGTCACCCCAGGAAGAATGGCCATCACAAAGAAATCAACCAACAACAAATGTTGCAGAGGCGGTGGGGAAAAGGGAACACTTCTCCACTGCTGGTGGGAATGTAGACCAGTGCAACCATTGTGGAGGTCAGTGTGGAGACTCCTCAATAGAGTAGGACTGGAAATATCATTTAAGCCGGCTATCCCCCTACTGGGAATTTTCCTGGAAGAACTGAAAACATCATATCATAGTGATATAAGTGTACCTAGGTTTATAGCAGCACAATTTGTGATTGCTAAATCCTGGAAACAAAAAAAGATGCCCGTAATCTGAGGAATAGATGAAAAAGATGTGGTACTTTTATAAAATGGAGTATTACTCAGCTATAAAGAATGATAAACTTGAAGCCTTCATATATAAGTGGATGCCACTTGAAGATATACTCATAGGTGAAATAAAACAGACCCACATGTGTAAATATCATATAGTCTCTCTAGTGTAAGAACTCAAAAGAAAAAATAAAAATAAAAAGTTATAACACAATGGAAAGGAAAGCAAGAACTTAAGAGTTAAATCACAAACAGAGGGCAAAGAGAAAAGCTAGAAAACATGGCGGAGCAAAACCATGCATTTATATACACAAAATGGTTAAGGCACTGATCCTGAGAATCTTCAAAATAGTAAAATTTTAAAGGGTTGAGAATATATCTCTGTGTATAGCTTTCTGAGTACAATTCCACTTTTTTTTTCTGAAAAAGAAAGGAAAAAATTAAAATTCACAATTTAGTTCACGTCCAGCAAGTTTCTGAGGATTGGTTTGTGAAAAGGAAAAAATAATAATAAAGTTACACTTTTAGGTAAGTGACAGTTTTAATTTTCCTAGACATGGAGCAGTGCATGAAGTGTCCAGATCATCAGTACGCCGCCACTCAGGGAAAGCACTGCCTGGAAACAGCTGTGGCGTTTCTGGCTTATGAAGACCCCTTGGGGAAGGCTCTGGCTGGCACCGCCCTGACTCTCACTGTTCTATCAGCTGCTGTTCTTGGGCTCTTTGTGAAGCACCGAGACACTCCCATCGTCAAGGCCAACAGGGCTCTCAGCTACACCCTGCTCATCTCCCTCACCTGCTGTTTCCTCTGCTCCTTGCTCTTCACTGGCCGGCCCAACACAGCCACCTGCATCCTGCAGCAGACCACATTTGCTCTTGTGTTCACCATAGCTGTTTCCACTGTCTTGGCAAAAACCATTACTGTGCTTCTGGCCTTTAAGGCCACTGCTCCAGGAAGAAGAATGAGGCAATTGCTTGTATCAGGGGCACCAAACTACATCATCCCCATCTGCTCCCTGATCCAGCTCACTCTCTGTGGGGTCTGGATGGGGACAAATCCCCCCTACATTGACACAGATGCTCACTCTGAGCATGGCCACATCATCATCGTGTGCAACAAGGGCTCCCTCACCGCCTTCTACTGTGTCCTGGGATACCTGGGCTCCCTGGCCCTGGTGAGCTTCACTGTGGCTTTCCTGGCCAGGAACCTGCCTGACACCTTCAATGAAGCCAAGTTCCTGACGTTCAGCATGCTGGTGTTCTGCAGCGTGTGGGTCACCTTCCTGCCCATGTACCACAGCAGCAAGGGGAAGGCCATGGTGGCCATGGAGGTCTTCTCCATCTTGGCCTCCAGTGCAGGGCTGCTGGGCTGCATCTTTGTCCCCAAGTGCTACATCATTTTGTTAAACCCAGAGAGAAATTCTTTTCCCAGGATCAATTGTAAAACACATTCTAGAAGCAAAAAGCCATCTTAAAATTAAAATTATATAGTGTGTGAGGCAATTCTGTATCATTTTCCGGTCTTAAATTTGATAGTTTGGGATTTAGTATAATAAATAAAGGATATACTTCTTAAATATTCTTATACTTGAAACTGTAACACATTGTCCAACTGTAATTTTATTCTAGAGTTTTGCTCAGTTGATTCTAAAACCAGTCTTACTATTTGTGCTCAATACTGATTCCACTATTCTTTTATTGTTTTCCCCTTGAAATTCTCAACAATTATAAATACAATACACTTTTATTTATAGATCAGTAATCCTGAATCCCCTAACGCATTTAAGAATTTTCTCACATTAGTTTTTTTTTTTTTCTTGTAGTGTTTCAGAAATCACTGTTTGTTATAAAAATACTTTTAAAGTTAAGATAGCAAGATGTTAAATTTGTATTTTAACTCAGGATTGAACTTGTGTTTAGTAGTGATTTTTCCTACACATAATTGTATCAATCTTCCCCTGTACCTGCGTTTAATAATCCTTTGTTAACATGAATGGTGTACGTGTCTAGTTTTCCTGTTGTGCGCATTTTATGTATACATCAGTGGGGAAGGGATACCACGCTGTGTGGCTGCACTCATGTGCAGGCCTTGATGGCCTGGAGGACACTGCACTGAACTGTCCGGTCCACTGGGCGCAAGGAGGAGCAAAGGGGAGGAAAGGGGAAGGCCTCCAGCTGGAACGGACGAGCCAGGTGCTTCTACCAAGCTGTGTCGCTTTCAGTGCCTGAAATAGTAATCCATTCATGCTGAGCCAGTCCTGTAGCAAAACTTAGACTCTGTTTTATTATGATGGCTGAAATCCACCTGGAGCCAGTTACCATCGATTGTGGCCCACCCACCTTTTAGAAGAACCCGTTTTCTTTTCCTAAGGTGTTTTCCCCTGAAAAACAAGAATGCGTATATATGCCCACCGCAAGAGAACTCTATTAGTGGGCTGGGGAGATAGCTCAGTAGAACAAGCACTTGCCTGGCAAGCTCAAGGACCTGAGTTCAATCCCTGGTTCCGCAAAAAAAAAAAAAAAAAAGAAATAATAGAACTCTATTAGGTAAGCATTCCCTATACCATAATAAAATGTTTTTATGCAAGGAAACTTCTCAAAAGCCATGATAAACACAGAGCATTGGAGCATCCCAGAAAAGCAAGACAGGCTAGGACACGCAGCCCACCAGGCTTTTCCCCACTCAGCAACTTTAAGACCTGGGCCCAGAGACAGAAAAGAAACGGGCAAGAGTTGGAGGCAAGGAACTCGACCTGCAGGTACCCACAGATAACATTAGTGCAAACTACAGAAAAGAATAGTACTATTTATAGCTTTTAGAACAACCATTCAAGCAAAAGTAACCTTTCCTAGAAATTGGGCAAATACATAAAGCACTCAATATACTAAAGTCAGCCTTGGTGCCCAGTAACTTGATCAAATCAAACAAGTGCTTAATGCCTATGTTCGGAGAAAGCGGCAAAAGGTCACTCAAACGCCCTGACACTGCCCGGAGAGTCCCAGGAGGACGGCACGAAAGACGGGATTCAGATCCGAGGTGACAGTCACCGCAAACAAGGCTCCGCGCGGGGAAAAAAAAAAAAAAAATCCTAGGCAGCAGAGCACTACGCAAGCGCACTGGCGCGGCGGGGTTACGAAACCACGCCTCCCGCCTCCCGAGTGCGCCTGCGCATGGCTGAGGGGGCGGGACAAGGTGTTCCCGCGCCACTCTGGAGCGACGCTGAGGAGCGCGCAATTCCAATTCAGTCTGCGGTTCTAGGTTTCTCTCCGACGAGGACCCAGCACTGGGGTCCCGCCCAGGGGATAGAAGGTGAACGAAGCACTGAGCAGTGGCGGAGCTGAGGAAGCGAGGAACGGGGTCAGGAAGGTCAGAACCCAAGATAGCTGGTTGTGAGGGGCTGAGGGAGGGGGCAGAGCTAGCGGAAGCGAGGGGTGCGCGGCCTGGGATGTGAGGCGGAGCCACGTGATGGACGAGAGATTGGCCAATGGGAGAGAGGGGCGGGCCTTGCAGGGCGGAGCCTTCGGAGGCGGGCGCGGAGTTTAAGATAAGGGCAGCGTGAGGCCCTCTTGGCCTTCAATTGGGAGATCTGTATCCAGCGCTTTTGTAACATATTTCGTGGTCGCCACTCTGGAACTTGCGGGTCACAGCCTCGGTGCGGAGTTCCACAAAAACTCCGGGAGGCAGGAGGTCCTGTTTGTACCCACAAGCCCCACAGAGCTTGTGACAGGCGATGTCCTCAGCAGGGCTGAGTGAATTTGTGGCTGTGGGATTTGATCTCCCCTGTGCTTTAACCGCGGTTGACCCGAGCTGCTTCTCGAAAAATCACCTCCATTGTTACCCTCACAGGAAAGGGAAAGGATTGCCTTTTTTCCCTGTTGTTTTATACTATCATTCTAAAGTTGAATTCCTTAGCCTTTTGCCTTCCTTATGGTGCAGAGAGCAAGGGTCTGGAAATAGGATGCCCAAGAGGATGGGGAGTACCAGAGACCGTTCACCTCCTGGGCCCAGCCACCCGCTGTGGACTTGATCAGCTCCCTGTCCTGAGTCTCACCTCTGCACCTGTGAAAAAGCTGATGGAAATACCACACGAGGCTGCTTACCTTTTCATCAGAGTTCTGTTAAATGCCCAGGAAGTGCTAAAGCCCCTGTCCCGAGACCTGGAAGCGAGGAGGAGCAGGATGGGAGAGGATTCCTCCTTTGTGTGGTCTTATGTTCCCCCAGTGGGGAAGAACAGTGATAATGTACGTGCTGTTTGTGCCGAGAGCTCAGAAGTGCAATTCAAGGTGATGTGATGGAGGTGCGCCCTAATGTGGTGTGTGTGCCCACAAGCCCCACAGAGCTTGTGACAGGTGATGTCCTAGCAGGGCTGAGAGTGTGTGTGTGTGTGTGTGTGTGTGTGTGTGTGTGTGTGTGTGTGTGTGTGTTGGAATGCATTGAACAGTGGCAGGTGGCCAAATTCGACGTGGAGGGAGCTGAGTGCTGCATATCGGGGTCATCATTTCAGGGCAGGGAAACCGGCGACTACACGGCCCAGGCTGATGAGGTCAGCTCAGTGCCTGGCCATGGGGTGTGTAGGCTGAGCAGCAAGCTACCTGTGGAGAGAGGAGCAGGCAGCATGCATCAGCATTGTCTTGTGATTGAGAACTAGGAAACGTGAGGAGAACTTTTGCCTGGCAGAGGCAGAGGCTGCGTGCAGGCTAAAGAGTTCTGCATTCAGAAAGTAGAAGCGGGCGAAGGAAGTCAGTCTGGGGCTCCGTCGGACATCTAACCCAACAGCGGAATGGTCATCTGTGGTGTCTGCTTCCTGACGAGGCTCCTCGCGCTGTGTTGAAGGCCGAGCAAGCTGCTACCTTCTCACCTGCAAGAAGCCCACCCTGCCAGTGACATGGGTTCATTGTCCCTCGGTGTCAGTTGATTCTTCAGTTAATGTCCTGTCAGGAACTGTCTCTTGCGCTTCAGCAAGATCTCCTGCAACCATGTGAGCTTGAGGGAAGCAAGGCCATGCATTCCCGGTTTGCAGCACTGCTTTTCATCTTCTTAGTTGTGACTGAGGAGTGATTTATTTTCTCCCTTTCCCCCCTCTCCCCTGTGCTTTAGCCTGAGCCCAAGCCTTTCTGCAACAAGTGCTGTGCCACAGAGCCTCTGCCTCAGCCAGGAATTATTCTGTTTCCTTTTAAAATTAATTTTATTGGTGCATTTTAGATACACATACTGCTAACATTCATCATGTGGAATTTGTGCCTGTGTGTGACACAGCTTGGCTCTGTTTTCCCCTTTCCCTTCCTTGCCTTCTGCTGCTCTTTTCCATATTTACAGAAGCTTTGTTTCTATTTTTTCCTTTTATTTTCCCTTTGCCTTTTCCCACCCCCTTCTCTAGTTCCCCTTCTCATCTGAACATTTTCTTCCTATTTCATGGTATCTAATATACATTTTGGTGCTTGTTTACTCTCAGTTTTTCATGCTGGGAAAACCATGCAGTATTTGAACACATGTGTCCCATTACTTTCACTTAAAGAGTATAGGCTCAGTGTGCGTCCATTTACCTAGAATCGCCCAAGGTTACGCTTCAGTAGGACTGAAGTACTCCACTGTATCAACCCGTCTTCTGCAGCCGCTCATCGTTGATGGCTGTTTGGGTTGTTGCCTAGATTTAGCTATTACAAAGCTGTGCTGCTATGTACATGAGCATGCGTGTATCACTGCAGTAGTAGGGTGCTTTCAGTTCTTCTGGGAAGATGCCAAGAAGGGGAATAGCTGAGACAGATGGAACCCACTAGTTGTCTGAGGAGCCTCCATGCTGATTTCCTCTGCTTTCACTGCTGTCCCACCAACAGGGGAGAAGACTCCTTTTTCCCCACAGCCCCTCCTCCAGCATGTAATTGGTTGACTTCTTGATAACAGACATTCTTTCTGGACAAGGACAGAATCCGAGTGTTTTAATTCGCTTCTCTGGAATGGCCAGTAATGTTGAACTTTTTTTTTTTCATCTGTTTATTTGCTGTTTCTATGTCTTCATCTGAGAAGTGTGCATTCATTTCAGATGTCCTCCTTTGGCTTAGGCCTTTAAATTTGGATGGTCTGATTGTACTGAGTTCTTTATATATTCTAGATGTTAGGCCTTTATTTGAAGGAGGACTGGTAATATTTTTGTCCTGCTTTAGGTTGTCTGTTCACTGTGTTGGTGGTTTCTTTGCTATGCAAAAGCTTTTTGGTATGATAAGATCACAGTTATTGATTCTTTGTAGTATTTTCTGTGTGGTTAGAGTTTTGTTCATAAAGTCTTTGCCCACATTTGTATCTTCAAGAGTTCGACCTATTCTCTTTTAGTATTTCCATCTTTTATCCTTTTGATTTTAGTTTAGTGCATGGTAACAGATAATGGGTCTAGTTATAGTTTCTGACCTGTGGAAAGCTTGCTTTTTTTATCAAAGAAGCTGTCTTTCTCAAAGTGGTGGTGTTTGGCCCTTTCGTAAGAGACCCGCTAGCTGAGTACTTCAGAGTTGTTTCTCCGTCCTCTGATTTGTCGCATTGATCCTGGGCTGTGTGTTTTTCTCAGTACTGTGCTGTTTTTGTCACAGCGGCTCTGTAGTAGAACTTCACAGCCTGCCTTGCTTTTGTTGCCCAGGTTTGTTTTGGTATTCTAGATCTCTTCTGGTTCCTAATCAATTTTAGAAAGGCTCTCTAATCCTCTGAGGTATGCTGTCATTATTGTGATTGGCATTACACACATTAGGCCTGTATGCCAATTTTGGGATCATTTACATTTTCACTATATTGGTTCCACCTTCCTCAGAAGAAAGCATCGACTTCTGTCTTCTGATAACTTCTTGGGTGTCATGTTTTCAAGTGCTGTTGTTTTCAATGTAAAGGTCTTTTACTTCAGGTAATTACTAAGTATCTTGTTGGTTTTTGATACTGCTGTGAAAGGTGTTGTTTTTCTATCAGTGAGTTAGTTAATGATTTTTTCAGAAATGCTGTGACTTTTGTATCTAGCTATGCTACTGAATTCATTTAGTAAATCTAGGAGTCTTTTGCTGAACATTTTGGTGTTATCTGTGTAGAGTGTCATGTTATGCACAAATGATAATTTAACTTCTTTCTTTTTGTGCTAATGCCTTTTATTTATCTCTTATCTAATTATTCTGGCAGATGTTTCCACAACTGTATGGAGTAGGAGTGGCACCAGTGGGCATCCTGGTCTTGTTCCTGAGTTGAGATGAAAGCTTTCAGGTTTTGACTGTTTAACATGATGTTGGCTTTGTCTTGTCGTAGATGGCTTTTCTGGGATGGAGATAAAGATGGTCTGTTCCAACTTTAGTAGGGTTTTTATCCTGAAAGGGCTTTGGAAGTTGGATCTTGTTGTCTGATAATATGCAGGAACTAATTTCAGTGCCTGTGCACTTCCGTAAGCACGTTCTGTGGGCTAGAGTATGGTGTGTTTTGGCCTATAAACATCCCAGGCACGGCTGAGAGCGTGTTCTGATGTCGTGGGGTGGAACACTTGTCAACTTTTACTAAACCATTTGTTTACAGGTTGGGGTCAGTCCTGATAGTTCTTTGCGATTTCTTGTCTAGTTGATCTATTGTTGATGGTGGGGTATTAAGTCCCCCATACAATAGGATTTTTTCATGTCCATTGATATTGTTTAAATATATTTCCATGCACTGGTGCTTGGTGCACGCATACTTACAATTGTTGGCTCTTCCTCTTCAGGTTGTAGTGCTCATCGTCTTTGTCTCTCTTGATCAGTCTCGGCTTGAAGTTCACTTTGTCTGCAAATAGCGATAGCTGCCCATGCCTTCTTCTGGGTTCCTGTTACGTGAAATGTTGTTTCCATCTTTTGAATTTCGGTCTGTGAATTGCTTTTTTAAATGTATTTAGTACAGAGTTTACATGGTCTCACTGCACAGATCTGACTTGTCCTGATCCTCCTGTGCTGAGCCTCCCCAGAGCTGGGATTACAGGCAGGCAGGACCACGCCCTGTCCCTGTCGCCCATCAACATGCTTGGGGGCAGGGCCAGTGCCCTCCCTTGGTGCCTAAGCAGGTGCTTATCTGCTGAGCTATCTCACTGGCCCTTTATTAGGGTCTTATCTAGAGCCACAGTCCCTTGCTTTGCTGCTTGAGCTGATACTGCTGCAGGGTTCAAGAGGGTGGCTGAACCCTCTTGCTGCCCCCTGGGTTCGCCTTTGGGGAGCTGTCGACCCAGGGTTGCATCTGACTTCTTTGTCTGCCCATTTTCTGTCTTATTTCACATAATTCCTGCCTTGGTGCTTATGAGTTATTCACAGCAGGTACCTTCGCTGCTAGTATGTGGAACCCTTAGGAAATAAGTACTTTTCCGAGGTGTCTTCCAGTTGTAGCTGGCTTGGGGTTTTGCGTCTGTTGTAGGATCCTGCTCTTAAACTACTGGGGATGACAAGTTGTGCCCGGTGGCCTACCCCTACCTACCCCTACCGGCTCCTGTTCTTCAGCACTGGCCTGGGGGCATTTGTGACCCTCTGGCAGTCTCAGTCTCCTCATATCAGGAAGAGCAGCTGACTGGACCAGTTGTGTGGCCTCGGGCAAAGCACAGGGGGTGAGAACAGCAGCATGCAGCACCCCCTGGCCAGCGGCAGCCTTGGCAAGCGTTAATTAGCCGCCTTAAGCCATGGGACAGGATCTGTAGTTACACAACCAAACCAAAACAAACCAGAGAATTGTGTGCCATCAATGGCCCCTGAGTGTGCCAGCTTTACCTCCAGACAAGAAAATTAAAAGGGGTTCAAGGGAAGCAGAGAAATGGAAGAGAAAGGATGGGAAGCAAGGCTGGAGGACAAAGGAAGATTAGGCTGGGGGAAGGGTGGAGAAGACGGAAGGAACGGGGGGGGGGGAGGGAGATATAGAAGAAAAGGAAGTTGCTAGCTACATGTTCTGGGATAAAAACAATCCCAAAGAAAAAGTTCCAGCCAGCTGGTGCCTGGTTGCGCTTTCCTCTAAGGCTTGCAGCCGCTAGATGGAGCCAGCCGCCCAGGACTTCTGAGCTCTGACTTCTGTTGGCCCCTTTTCAGGATGTCTCCTGGCCAGTCACCCCTGCTGGGGGCCGTCTGAACCCGAATAACTCTCCGGGCCCCGGAGTCCACGGTGTCCGCTGCTCTGTTCCACTTGTGTGTTTCTCTGTGGAAGCCTCTGACGTCGCCAGTGGTCGCTGTGCCTCGTCGGGTTCATTCCGCCCTCCCCTGCCCTGAGCGTGCGCCCAGGGAGAAAGCTCTGCTTGCACCTGCCTGTTCTGCTTTGCTTCCAGCTTCACTCAGCGGATTCTCGTTGTCATTTCAGAGCCTCTGAGTCCTGCAGACCTCTCTCCTCCTCTTCTTCCTTTTCCTCCTCCTCCTCTTCCACCTTCTCCTCTCCCTTTTCCTCTTCCTCCTTCTCTTCCTTTTCCTTCTCCTCCTTTTCCTCTTCTTTTCTCCTCCTCTTCCTCCTCCTCTTCTTCCTCCTCTTTTCCTGCTCTTCTGCCTTCTTCTCTTCCTCCTTCTCTTCCTCCTACTCCGCCTCTTCCTTCTCCTCCTCCTCTTCTTCCTCTTCCTTTTCCTCTTCTTCCTCCTCTCCCTCCTCCTCTTCCTCCTTCTCTTCCTCCTGCTCCGCCTCCTCTTCCTTCTCCTCCTCCTCTTCCTTTTCCTCCTCTTCTTCCTCCCCCTCCTCCTCCTCCTCCTCCTCTTCCTCATGCCTCTATGTTCCATCGTCCAGACTCCCACTATTGCAGAGGCTGTTTCTCTGCTGCTCACCACAGAAAAGTGTTAGAGAATTCGGGTAGGGACGAGTTAGGGGGGCCTGAGGGTGGGGCTTGCTTGGGCTCGTTCTGCCGCCGCTGCTGCCGAAGGCTCTGGCTGCGATGCCTGAGTTCCGTGGACTCCGACAGGTACGCAGCACAGGGAGAGGACGTGGCCCCTGCGTGGCATAACGCGTAGGACCCAGCGCACGCGTGGGGCCAGTGTGCAGCGCTTAAGGCCCGTTACTGCGAGTCACAGAAGTAACACACACGCCTTTTCCTTTCCTCTCTAGAACCATGGCTGAGACAACCGAGGACGACGGTGGCGTCCATTTCCCCTTCCCCTTCCCGCCCTACTCCATCCAGAAGGACTTCATGGCAGAGCTGTACCAGGTGCTGGAGGCTGGAAAGATTGGGATATTCGAGAGTCCCACTGGCACGGTGAGTCTGCATGCCCCAGGGCCACAGCCACGAGGGTGAATCGTCCACGCCTCGCCTCTGCAGAGATTCCCATGGCTGGCAGTCAGGCATCGAGGTCCCGCGATTTACCCTTCTGAGCGCCTGACTCTGCTCCCACAGAAGTCACTGTGGAGAAGAACTGCAGGTTGCCCTTGTGCCGTTGTGCTGGCTGGGACACTTCCTGGTTTGCAGCAGTCTCCTGAGCCTCACCTGGGAACCCGTGAGGCCCAGGCTTTTGGCCCTTGCTCTGTGGACGCAGGTCCAGGTGTCTATCTCTTCTTCTCCGTGAGCTCCTGCTTTTCTGTGCAGTGTTGGTGGGATCTGGCAGGTACAGGCAGAGCAGTGTTGGTCCCGCCCTGCCCGCCATCCCTGCGCCTCCTTCTGCCTTTCCACCCTGTCCCCTGCTCCCTCACACCCACTCCCAGCCCTGCCATGTTGCTCTGTGGCCTCATCTCCTGTGTCCATTCCTCGGAATCCTGCCCCAAGAGTTCCTTCTAAGTGACCTCCAAGGCAGGCCGGTGCCCTCTCGCACCCCGCATGCCATTCTGTTAGCCAGCCTCCTTCAGCTGCGCCCTTCCTCCCAGGACCGCCCGAGATGCCTGCTTACCCTGCAGGCACTGGCCAGGCCTTCTGTGATTCCAGCACCCTAACTTGATGCCCGCGGTGCCCTGGGTGGCGCTGAGCTCTGGGTGTGTCACTCCTCGGACTTTCTGCAGCTTGCGCTGTCCTTTCAAGGACACCTTACACACTCCCCTGGGCACTTCCGGGGTGTCCTGCACCTGCACACGCCCCGCCCTCAGCCTGGCTTTCCTGCACCAGGGGGTGTAGGGAAAGTGAATGAACTGCCCCGCCGTTTGGACCTGCTATTTGTCGGGGTGGTGCTGCCTGAGATGCCGGCCCTCATCAGGTGCTCTGGGCGTGATTGGTGAGGTCTGTTCCCAGGCTCTGAGCATTTGGAGCTCTGCTTCATGTTCTGTCTTGGTACTAGGGGTTGGGAAGGGCCTGCCTTTCCGTGCAGGGCAAGCGATGCGCCCAGAGCCCCTTCCCCAGGCCACCAGGGCACCACACAGCCTTGGAGCAAGGTTCTCCCCACTGTCTTTCTCCTATGTCTTTCCCTGCAGGGCTGGGGAGAGCCCAGGGCCTCACGCATCCTAGACAGGCGTTGTGTCACTGAGCCACACCACCAGCGTGCCCTGTCTGTGATTTTTGTGGTCTTTCCACTGGGTGGAACTGTGTGGGCCTCCCTTGGCCCTTAGTCTGTGTAGAGCAGACCCAAGGGTAACTTGGACCCGGAGCTCCAGGACTTCCTCAGCTGACCTGCAGTTAGACGGAGGACACCGACCGGTTTTCTGTCCCTGTCTGGGTCATTGTTACGGTGGTGTGGCACTGCAGATGGTCTCTCGCCTTCGCTGTCCACTGCAGCTGCAGAGCTTTTCAGGGTGAAGTACAGTGGAGGATGGAGAAGTAAAGACAGGAGTTAGGAAACAGGGAGGCCAGGTGGAGCCCGCTCTCCAGACGGGAGCAAAGGGACTGCATGGTGACCACATGTGTACCCTGGGCACGGCGATGCCATGTGACACCCCACTGCCCAGCAGCCTGTTTGCGTGGCTTGCCTCGGCGCTCCGTGTCCTCTGAGCGGGAGCAGCCTGGTCACGTGGCTCGCCTGGGCGCTCCTTTTTTCTCAGGATTGGCCTCGCTCTGGCCTCGCATGTGGGCTGCCCACATTCTGGTGCTCATGCTGTCCTGGACGCTGCCATTGAGCCTCAGAAGCCGCGTGAAACGGGTGCGAGGCTTTGCTGAAGCCGCGTGATCCCTCCACGGGGCAGCGGCGTGCTCTGGCTCAGGGCCTTTCAGGGCCTCCCATGAGCTGGTCTTCCACCTCTGCACATAATGGTAATCGCAGGAGGACTTTGTGTGCAGGGACACAGCCCAGCTCCAGCCACTTCCCTACTGTGGTCCGACGTCCTTTGGACCCCCCAGAGGCAGGTGCCTCCAGGGTCTTAACTCATGAGCTACTTTGACTGCCTGCACCAACAGCGAGTGTGGCGCTCGTTCACCCCCTTCTCGCGTACATGTGTGGCCGCACGCAGGAGGAGGTCACCCTGAGCCCCAGAGCTGGTGAGCAGGGAACAGGAGGGGCCCACGCGGCCAGGAGGCAGGGTCCGGAGCCCGCGGCTTCTAGGCTGTGCCTTCTCTGTGGTGCACACAGAGCACTGTCTCCCCACAGTGCATTCATCTTGCAGCAGCTTTGGAAACCGTCCAGATGCCCCGAGAGACTCTGAAATGTCCCCCTGTCTGTCCCTGAGCCGCCCAGGTGGACCGGGAGCAGCGCAGATGGTGTGGCCTCTGTCCTGTGGCCCCT
>PVKA01024896.1:0-17715 GCA_004027165.1 Ctenomys sociabilis
TTTTGACAGGTGTAGACAAAGGAAGGGTTGTAGAAAGAAAAAATCATGATGTGTGTGTATAGACAGTACAGTTAGGATAGATAACGCTGTGCTTCTACATAATTCTATGATAGGCAAGATCTGCACTAATGGTGGTTGGACAGGATATTATGTCGGCTTTTAGTGCTATGGTCATCCACTAGGTAAATAATTATTGAATCTTTGATATAATTCAGCTATATAAAAACCTGTAAACATAACATCATGTATGCACCTTGTACAATACCAAAACTTTATGAAAACAGTTTGCAATGTATTATTTCATCGACTCTGTATGGTTATGGTGTTTTGAAACTGTTTGATTGACATTTGTATTTCAATAAAATAAAAATAAATGGAAAAAAAATTTTTAAAAAATGATGAATTTATCACTGGATTAATGCTGATGAGTAGATCATTCATCCCAGGATCTAGTCACCTTCCTGGAAGTCCTATTTCTGAATATCTGAGACTTTTGGAGGACACTTTAGATCTAAACCATAATGGTCACACAGGTTAGTCTTCATTCTACTGCATTCGGGCATGAATGAGGATTAGGGAAGCAGAGACAGAGATGAGGAGTATACATAATTTTTCCCAGAAATATGGAGGGGAAACAAAGAGAAAACAATATAGTATAGGGATACCAAATCACTGCTTTTATAATAAAAAAAAGGTTCAACTTCTTTAAGCCCATGTAAAAAAGAATTCCCATTCTTTGACTACAAAATCCCATTCCCTGTTCTCTTGAGAATCTCTCACTGATGACTATGGCTTCTGTCAAAACCTCCTCTGGTCATTTTACTATTAACATCTGAGACACAAGTATGAGATGATAAATGGCACTTCTTAACATCAGTTGAACAACTAAATCAAAGCTCAAATGGATTTTTCCAAAGTAGGAGCAATGCTCTCAAACCGCTCAAAGTCGGAGCAATGCTCTCAAACCTCTCAAAGTCAGAGAATATATCCTGGATACTTGGGCTAGGTAGGGAGATAGCTCAGTGGAGTAAGTGCTTGCCTGGCAAGCTCAAGGTCCTAAGTTCAATCCCTGGTCCACCAAAAAGAAAATATTTATTAAAGACTAAGTACCTGTAATCCCAGGAGTTGGGAGGCTGAAAACAGAAGGATCACTACAAGTCCAAACTGTGTAGTGAGATCCCGTACTAAATACATTAAGAAAAGTATCCTGATATTAATTTAAATATAGAGAACCCCAGGGAACTTAGATTCAGAAGTTCTGCACTGAGGACCTCAAAAAAAGTATTTTATAGAAATGCCAATTATACCTAAATTCCCGTAGGCTTGAGTGCCACCATGTTGGCAGGTAATGAGTAACCCAGTAGCATAAATTTGTAGAACCCAGCCTATAAGAGAAGGCCTTGTCACCTCACGCATCCCTGTAGGTTTCATGCTATCTATTAATGCAATCTAAAGTTATATTCTTGAGAAAGTCAAGGTTCAGTAGGGGCAATCCTTTTCCCAAATTTTAAGGTGCATGAGAAAAAAAGACTTCTTTATTCTTAATAGTGTTCAAAGCCAAGGTTATTCTTAACTAGCATATTTACTAACTAGTAAATCATGTATAACAAAGACAAAGACTAGCTTCTTCACTCATGCCCTCTGCCTCTCTCTTGTCCCTCCAGTATTTCTGGCAACATGATGGCAGCCAGCTGACTCTTTCAGATCTTTTAGGTCTCACCAAGGTTAATTTTAGGGAAGTTGTATGTCCATATTCACCTGGGGAGAGCCTAGCCTAATCCTCTGGGCCCAGACTTCATCCTGTTTGGCATCTTTCATACTTCTATATTCACCCCCAGTTTGGATAATGATAAACTTTATAGCTACTCTAGGGGTGAAGCAAGAAAGAGTTGGGCTGGGGAGATAGCTCAGTGTAATAAGTGTTTGTCTGGCAAGCTCAAGGTTCTTACGGTGACAATTAACATAATTACTTGCATTCATCAAGCAAATCACTCTGACACTACATATTTCATTTTAGTCAGTCTCACAGTAACCTCACATGGCAGTTTTGGGGATGTGAATTTTGCCAGTAAGAAAAGTATTAAGGACTTGACTAACTTTGAGAAGCAGATTAAATTCAAATTTCCCTCTGTGAGCCCCTAATTCCTCCTCTTAATGAGGACTACCTGCCTCACAGGATGTGTACATGCCACACACCAATTTCTGACTAGATTGAGAAATAGGGCTTTATCAAGAAAGGTGTTCACTTTCAACACTAAAGCAGTACTCTGAGTATCCATATAAACTTGAAAATGGAAATCCACTTTCTACAGCTGTGCATATAATTTAGCTCTTGTTTCTGTAACCTAGTTGAAGGAAGGAACACTTCCAAAAGAAGCAACCAAGGCTGGAAAGGAACAGTTTGACTCAAATGGATCCAACAGATTAGCAAATGGAAAATAACACTGAGCAAATAGTCATCCAAGTCATCCCTAAGGAAGCTAAAGATTGAAGTGCAAGCCAGAAAATGGACAAATCAGAATCTTTGCTTTATATTTGCATAACTTTAATCTTCTAAACTAGTTGTTCTTCCAAAAAAGCTTAGTTATGACCTTTGCAATTTTTTCATCTAATATTTTAATTCCAAAAGCACTCCCTTAGTTCATTTTCTTAAAAATAAAGCATACACAGGTTTAAGAGATCATTGATCAATAATCCTAATCTCAGCCCTCTATATTGTGAAAGATATGGATTTTTTGACCTTCCAGATGTTTTTTGTTTTTGTTTTTGTTTTGTTTGCAGTACTGGGGATGGATGGACCCAGGGAATTGTGCATGCTAAGCAAGCACTCTACCACTGAGATACTTCCCCAGCCCTGTTCCATATGTTTTATATTCAGAAAATCATTTATCTGCCTTTTGCCTTTTCCAGTAAAGCTTCCAATAAGAAAATATTTTCCATCCTCTTAACAACAGGAAGCTGCCAACCACTCAGAGACAGGAAGCTCCAGGGGGTTGCAGTAACTCCTCTTTCCTAGTTCTTCTTTCACCTTATTTGTGGTTATTAGCAAAAGCTCTGGAGTCACACCCTACATGAGACTCTTGGCTCCATTACCTGCTAGCTGAGTGAGTTCAAACTCATTTACTCACTATTTGTTCAGGAACATTTGAGCCCTTCTCTCTCCTTTCATATTGACCATTCTGGCCCACATCACTCATACTATTCCTAATTTGGGGTTAAATCAGCCACACCTGCCTTTCTATGCAATGTAATCTCTGTTCTGCTGGTTTCTCTCTTAGCAGCTCAAGTTCAAGTCCCTGGATTTGCATGTGTCTCTATATGTGCTACAAGTTGCTCTCTGGTCTGTCCCCTGGTCTATCCATGCCCAAGATTTCTCTGATGTAGGCTTACTTCCCTGAAGTCTTCTCTCCTCTCTAGCTGGTTTGGTTTATGATTCCTCAAATATACCATCATGGCTCTTCTTTAGAAGGTCTGCATTTGCTCTTTTCTTCTTCCTGGAATGTTCTTCTAGAATCCACTTGGCTCACTCCCTCTCAAGTTTCTGCTCAAATGTCACCCTCCCAGGAAGGCCATCTTGGCCCTCTTATTACAAACAATGGCCCCTTGCTGGCATTTTGAATTCCTTAATCTCTTTTCCTGTTTCATTTTCCTCCATAGGTTTATGTTACCAAAAATACTATGGATTTCTTTAATTATTATCTCTTCCCATTAAAATGTTAGCATCCGGAAGAGTACCTGGCATATAAAAGACCATCAATAAATATCTGCTGAATGAAGGAATGAAGAATTTGTATTTATCAATCAGAAGCCTGACTCTATAGAAAAATCCTAGAAAAGACTTCAGGTTTTATTTTATATGTAAAGGGAAGCTATTGGAGAGAACGTGATCTGATTTAAAGTTTGAAGAGCTCATTCTGGTCACTGTGTAGAGGAGGGATGATTCTGTTGAAGGTAAGAGTAGCAAGGGGGAAGCAGTTTGAAGAGCAATAAAATGTTGAGGCAAGAGAAAAAGCGAGAAATTGAATTACAGTCAAAAAGTGTTAACTTTTAAAATATCTTGTGTAGGTATAACTGGCAGAACTTGTTGGTAAGTTGGCTAAGGGACCTAAAAGAAAAAGAATTATTGTACAGTTCTAGGCCTGAGGCCAGACTCTGGGAGTCCCCAGTGGACAAGGTTCTGCCATCTACCACTTCAAGAGACATGAGTAGTGAGGATACAAGAAAGGGAAACAGGGGGACTAGCACTTCAAACCCTCTCTTTAAAAAGTTCTGACAAATCTTGAGGTCATAGAGCCAACAAACAAAGTACGCAGAGTCAAGCAATCTTGATCAAACGGTGTTGATCTTTATCTCAGCTTTGGTTTGTGAAATCCTTCACTCACTCACAGAAAACTGTTGTTGCTTGGTAAAGTAATCCAGTTGTCATGAGATGCCTGGCTAGGGAGGTGTCTTGGTTACTTTTCTCTTGTTGCTGGGACAAAATATCTGTCATCCCAAATTAAGGAAGGTAAGGTTTACTTAGCTTACAATTAGTGGAGGTTTCAGTCCATACTTTGCTGGCTCCAAGGCAGACTGGCATATGGCAGAGGGGCAGCAGCTCATGGTGGAAGAAAACAGCAAGAACAAAAGGGAGGAGTATCAACAACAACGTCAACAGAGAGCAAGTCCAGCTCCCTCATGCTGCATTCAGGCTATCTGCCCCAGCCTTGATCATGAATTAACCGCAAACTCTAAAAGTCTACCCCATGACTGCATGAAGCTTTGGGGGAATAACTAGACCCCAACCATAACCAGGAGGCAGTCTTGATTCTGTCATAAAGCAATTTTTCTTGCTTAGGGGGCAGTCCCATCATTGGGTGATCTACCTGCAAAGCTGGAATCTTAAAGATATCTTACTCTCATGTAGGGCCTTTAGTCTTTTTTTTTTTTTTTTTTTTTTTCAGGGCCTTTAGTCTTTAAGGAAACAAGAAAAGTTAAACAGATTTAGGGCTAATGAACTTTTCATTAAAAATTTTTAGACAGACAACCCTTAAATGATTAACATGTCTACAGGCAGAGATCAGCAGAAATCTGAACCAAAGTTTAAAGTAGCAAAGGGAACATATATAAACATAGAGATGCCACACTTTGTATCCCACTTTCAGTTGCCCATTGGATATGTACAGGTCCAAGTGAAGAATCAGTGCCTTTTAGCAAAATCAGTCTCTTAAGTCCCTTGAACAGAATTGAGGATACCTTTCGGGTTTGGGACCTGAATACTGACTCTCAACTTGTTTTCTCTTTCACGATTACTGCAAGAAAGGAGGGAGAGGATACGTAAAGTTCACTTATCACATATCCTACATCTTTAATAAACATTAGCTTTTATTATTGCCACAAAGACAAATGTGTTTCACTGGTAAATAGGATTACAAAAATAATCACCCCTCAGAGACTGGGGTTGGTAAGTTTTCAAAGAGTAAATCCTTTTCTCTGATGGATAGACTTTTACTCTATTTAATGGAATAATTAGCAGTGGTTTTGGAACATTTTGCTTGCATACAGATACACAAAAGGATCCTTCACATTTCAAAAGAGGTATAAGGTTCTTTTAGGTCATGTTTGTCCATTCAGTACTTAGCAGGAGTAACTAAAAGCTGAAATTACAAACGTCTGCTGATTAAAAGTCAATCAAAACATAAGATATGTTACATGTGAAATAATAATGATTTTTTAAAAACCAGCATTGACTCCTTTTGAATACTCCAGAAGCTAAAAAAACACACTGTCTAGTTCAATACAGGACACCTGGCAAACCTATTTGTAAGCGTAACTCAGCTTTCTGCAAAGCCAACACCCAGCCTCTTTTGGCTACATTAGTCTGTCCTGATTTCCCCCTGAAAAACTTTTAAACTTGATACTGATAACATTCTGCTTCTATTACAATTAGCAGCTTCGCTCAATAGGTCATCTGGTTTGGCAAGTGTTTGACTAGGGTACCCCCTATCTTCTTTCAAAACCTCTCAATGATTGCCTCCAGGTAACCTGTGAAAATCTGCTGTAGGGAACGCAATAGCTGTTTGGAATCCTTCAGCGGCTTTCTTTCTAGAATTTTCCTTGGTAAGCCAATCTCCTCTCCTGGGCCTAGGCCTCTTACTTCAGCTGAAAACCAGCCATTTTTTTCCAGCCCAAGAAAGGTTGGAGAAAAATCCCTAAATCTGGGATTTCTTTTCTCCTGGCCCCACACACTGAACTCTTCAAATCCTTTAACTGTTTGGGAACCTGCACAGGCAACCTTGAATTTGAACTAGAGATAGAAGGATTTCCAAAGAATTTGACCCAGGATTGAGTCTATTGTTTAGGTTTCTCTGTTGACTCCCTTGCTTCTGAAAGCAGACTGCAGGAACTCCAGCCTCCCCAGAGAGCCTATTGGAAATGCAGACCTCAGGCAGGATTCTGACTGTAGTGAATCAGAATCTTCCTTAAACAAGATCTCTAGGCTATTTCCAAGCTTCTTGGGGCCATCTTTTCTCACTGGCTAGGGAATTCTTAAGATTTTTAAGACAAGGTCTCACTAGGTAGTTCAAGCTGGTCTTGAACTCATTATGTAGCCCAGACAGACCTTGAACTTCCGGAATTTAGCCTTCTTAGTATTGAGAGTTACAGGCATGTGCCACCACACCTGGCTAAGAAATTTTATATCTTGTCCTGCTTAAAGATCATTAATCTTCAGGATCACTTTATTATCCTCACTTTCCAAAGAATCCTGAGTTGTTTCCTTGTCAATACATTTTCTATTCTGCCCTTTACTGCCAGGGCTTCTTTCCAGACCTTTTTTCCCTTGCATAAGGCCATCTGAGACTCTTCTGCTCATGTCATGACAGTAACATTTTTTTAAGGGGTTACCATTTTTGGCTGTGCTGCTCCCAAATATACCCATCAAAGTGCTGCATCTTCCATACCTCTCTCAACATTTCCTGGAAGAGCCTCGGTGCTGGGTGTAATGGGTTAACTCACATTTTAGGCTATAAATGTAAATATTGTGCTTTCCGTTGTAAATGTACCACCCACTGTACTACATTACTTAGTAAATAGGGCTGTTGTTAAGGTCTTTAACTTCTTGTAACCTCTGGGCCTTGCAAGGCTGCCTGCAGGTACTCAGGTGCAAATTCATCAGAAACTGAAACAAAAGCCCCAGCAAAATTAGTGAAAGCATTATTTTGTGTCAGACAATGAATTTGTTTATCAAAACAATGTGGTTCCAAATTTAAAACCCCTCCTTGTTTCCTGGGCAAGTGGCCTTTCTTTTTTTTTTTTTTTTTGGTCTTTTTGAGACAGGGTCTTACTATGCAGTTCAGGCTGGCCTTAAGCTCACTTTGTAGCTCAGGCTGGTCTCGAACTCACAACAATCCTCCTGCCTCAGCCTCCCGAGTGCTGGGATTACAGGCATGCGCCACCACGCCCGGCTGCAAGTGGCCTTTCAATCCTCTCCTGAGGTGAGAGCTGATCGAGGGGCCCTGAGTTCAGTAATAAATGGCTTTCCAAATTCCAATCTGGCTGATCTGGTTCCTATTCTGAGCGACCCATAACACTGGGTCTTGACTCCTGGTCCAGGTCCTCCGATGGGGCCTGAGTGGGTCTATACTGGGCCTGAGGTCTTCTCTCTCCCATAGCTTATTTTGTGAAAATTTACTTATTTATTTATTTATTTACTTATTTATTTATATGTATTTGGTACACAGCTCAGACTCATAGTGATCCTCCTGTTTTCAACCTCCCCAGCACTGGGATTACAGGTGTGCACCACCAATCCAGGTCTTGGTTTGTTGCCAGCTCAGGGGACCTGGGGCCAGGGCTGGCCCAATATGTGGTGCCAGGGTAGAATCCTTGGTCCTTGAGCTTGCCTAAGCAGGCCCTTAGTCTGCTGAGCTATCTTGCTGGCCCTTTATTTTGCACAAATTTAATAGCCTTTCTCCTGTTTCCTGCCACCTATGCACTTGAGACCCTGTAACATCTAGATACAATCCAGTGAAGAGTGCCTTTTAAGTGGAAGACAGCCAGGGAAGGGAGAGAAATGCTATCAAGAGACAGCCTTAAAGAGGGTCATGGTGGCTCAGAAGCAAGAGGGAAACATACATTAGAAATGCATTAAGCATGGTTCTTTGAGAGTTCGGGGATTTGAGTTTGGGATTATTGTTTTTAATGTTTAGAAAATATTTTTTATGAGCTGTGAAAATCAGAGCCTTGTCTGGAATCAGAACTTAAGACAGGGACTTGGGAGGCCACATATGCAGGTGCTCAGTGGGTAACTAAAAGCAGGATAAAGCATGGTATTTCTGCCCTTGTTGTTTTCACCTTTATTACCTTAAAAGTTTGGGTCAGATCCCTGCTCACTTCTTTTTTTTTTTTAACTCATTTATTTATTACAGTGTCTCGCTACACATCACGGATTCTTTTTTTGCTGGGGGGGGGTAAGCTCAGCCCGCCCTGGGGGGAGGGGCTGGTATGGCATGTGGTGCTGGGGCTCGAACCGCGGTCCCTGAGAGGCGCTTTAGACCGCTGAGCTATCTTGCCAGCCCCCCTGCTCACTTCTGCAATTATTCATGTTAATCAGAATGTCGGTGTTACAAGGCTTACTAGCCTTAAATTTACCTAGCCTACCACATGTCCCTTCAACACTCCCTGAGAACACCAAGATAAGAATAACGCAAGTAATTTTTTTAGAATTTGTTAGGACATAATTTCCAGCTTTTATAACATCCTGTTCCAGATCTCCAGAGCTAAGCCTAGAAGCCTCTAGCCATGGTCCCAAACCTATAATCACTTTGAGTTACAGGGAAAGCAAAACATTGGTGACCTCCCCATGATGAAGTCACCCCCTAAGCAGTAACAATTACCCCAGGATGAGAGCTTATGATGTCTCCAGGGCAGGAACTAGCATTCATAATGCGAAACCAGTTGCCCCCTCAAGTGATCATGGCTCATAAGAACTTCCTCACAGAACCAGTCTTGAAATACTAATCAACCAGAGCAGACTTAACCTGGATTACCTACTCTCACAGCTATACAAACAGCCTAGCAATGTAATCTTTGCCGTTATTCTCCTTTTCTAAAGTCCCAAAGCTTCCTTCAGCCCCTTCAAGACAGATCTTGAAATCCTTTATATGTGCTTCCTAGCATGACCGTGCTGATTAAAGTTCCATTCCTACCCTTCACCAATGCTTTTCTCTTTGACTGATATTATGAGATGGGTGGCCATTCTGTTGGTTACCTCAGTTAGAGCATTTGCCCTAAATCCAAGTAATAAGCTTTTCTGACTCTCAGTACTGGGGTCACATTAATCAACTGTGTAGTAAATAATATAATTATATGAAAAAATGTGTCATTAATCAATTTCTCCCCAAAAGACATTACAAGAAGATACTCAGGGTGTGTCTTCTTTCTTTAGTAAATACATCATTCACAACCAAAACTATGCTAAACCAATCAGTGTTAATCTGTCAGGTCTGACTTGAGAAACACCTTTCCAGTACACATGGTACCCTCAACAAACAACAGGAATCTAGGTTGCTCAGTAAATACAAATTGATTGTCATAAAGAAATTTAGGAATGGACTTGCAGTCTTCCTGATACTAGAAGACCCACACCTGTGGTGATCATTCTTGCAGCTTTGACCTCAAACATTCTGTCCAGATTCCTTGGGACTATAACCCCCAACCCCAAACCCTATGTATACTTAGCCTCCCCTTCAGGTATTGTCACTCTGATTTTAGCCTGCCTGTATGCAAACAGAATCAAATCTAGTCTTTCCCACACTGAGTCTCCCAGTGTTTCCTCATGCACTGTTAACATAACCCAGTGATCACACCCACAATTCATCATCACATGCACATTATCCAGCCATTTCTCCAAAGCCCTGTGTATGTGTAGGAACATCTAGATATAATGTCTCTGAACCCCCAAAAATTCATTTACCATGTCCCTGAACCCCCCAAAACTCATGCATATCCCTTTATGCAAAATGTATTGAGTCTATCTCTGAAAGTTGCCAAAGTCAGTTTCCACAATGCTGAAAAGTGCAAGTCCAAAGTCTCCTCTGTAATATAAGGCAAACCATTACTTGCAAGTGCCTATAAAAATGAAAATAAACACTTCCAACATATGGTGGATCCACTGAGTACTCCAAAAGATACAAGGAGAGGAACAAAAAGGAACAGAACCAAAGCAAGACCAAACTCTAGCAGTGTAAACATTAAATACTACAGTTTCATGTCCAACATCTGGAGCAATCTGTGGCAGGCAAGATGTGATGTCCAAAGAGCTTGGGGAGTTGGGGGGGAGTGGTTCAACCCAATGGCTAGTGATGATTATAGCCTTCATGTCTTCTCATTTGAGCTGGTTTTGCTCACTTGTTATTATTTTCCTCAGATAATCCACATTCTTGGCTCCTACAAACATCTGGGGTCTCCACTGTACTTTTAGCTTCACATTGTCAGCTTCACACACTGTGCTCTCAGGACCACATTACCTTGGCCTCTCATGCCTTCTTCTAAAATCTTGGTGGAAGACTTACTAACTCCACAAATCTTGTATTTTGAAAATACCTGAAACAAGTACTATCTGGATTATGCTAATAGTAGCCAGTCTTCCTTCTCTTTGGGTTGTAAGGGTTGAGATCCTGGATTGCTGAGCACTGTAAACCCAATCTGGAGGTAAAAATTTCCTAGGCTGTGAAAGGTAGAGGATGCTACATATAAATTCTTTGTTCAGTAAATGCATCACCCACAGTGAGAACAATGCTAAACCAATCAGTGTAATCTGTCAGGCCTGACATGAGAAATACCTTTCATGGAGTTCTTGTGATACCCTCAAGCGATCTAACCTATTGTTTATTGATTTAATCTATAGAAACAATGTGAAAGTGGTGACTCCAGAAGCCTCTAGGGAGAAATACACCAGTAGAATGGAAGAGTAGATGCTGTGTACTATAACAGATGGTGAGTGATTCCAATTCAAGTGACTGATGTGCTACCTGGAAACTATGCTTGGTCAGACCATTTTATAGAGGGGCCACCTGACCTAGGACTCAGAATAGCCATAGGTTGTCTTCATGCTCCTTACATATTAAATCTCCACAGTGACTGCATGAGGTACAATCATGGGAGGTATGCAGGGTCAGGGAGCTTTAGACAGGCCAGCAAGAGACACTCAGAGTATTATAAGCTAAACTCAAGCCCAAAATCCACAAGACATCAGGCACAACATGGATCTGGGCTTTGACACCAGCAAAAGCAGAAGAATGTCATGAACTGGATACTGCCACAACTATAGACCACAGGCTTTAAATCATAGATAAATTTTAAAATTTTTCGTTCATTTTTTTGTTCTCGTTTCTTTGTGAGAGCAAACACTGTAAAATTTTTTGGTTTGCATTCTTTCCTTTCCTCTTGTCTCCTTCACAAGTTTCCTAAACTTGGGTAATCTTCCTCTATTCTATTCTTCATTCAGCCTTGCTATTGATATGATTTTTTTCTTCTTTTATTCATCTACTTTTTCCTCCTGCTGTGAGCAATAGATCTTCCTTGTATGTCAATACCTAGATTGGCTGGGGAACATGTACAACACTACAGTCCACTACCAAATAACCACATGCTAGACCAAATAGGCTGTAACATTTTTCCCTAATAAACAAAACAGACAGGATCCTGGGACAGACCCAAAAACTAAGATTCAGCTATGCCTAAAAAAGCATGTTTGAAAAGTAGTAATTTCCTAAAGAGATCCAGAAAACAAATAAACAACAAAAAATAGAAAATGAGAAAATATGGAAGGAAGGTGAAACACCAGATTTCCAGCTTTCCTAAGGCAAATCAGGGAAAATAAGATAGAAGAAATCCAAAGTCAACCAGCTTCACATTCTGAAGATGAATGACTCTCTACGGAAAAAAACCTCAGAAATAATTACAGATATCTAAGGAGATGAGGACCATAATGAAAACACAGTTAGTGAATCTAGAGCAGATGCAGATAAAAAAAAAAAAAAGACAAACTTAGGACAGTGATAGAAACCTTGAATGCCTAACATAAGAAGCAGCTGGATTCCATACAGCACATTCATATAGATATCCAGGAGATTAAAATTTCTATTAAAATATATGCAGCAGAATCAGCCAATGTGAAGACAGAATGTCAAGTCTAGAAGAAAGAGCTGTGGATAAATGAAAGACTTAAAAATAGTAAGAGACCATGAGAAAAAAAATCCAACAGCTGCTAGATGATGTTAAGAAGAATAACAATGTCAACTGAAATTGTTAAAAACTCAGAAGATAGTACAAAGGACATCTTTAAAAAAAAAAAAATGTATAGAAGTAATAGCAGAAAAATTCCCCAGCATGGAGAAGAAATTTGACACGCTGGTGAGTGAGGCATATGGAAATCCAATTGGCCATGATCAAAAAATAATACACCAAGACACAAAATAGCAAAAATTCTACAAATTCAGGGCCAGGGAGATGGCACCATAGAATAAGCACTTCCCCAGCATGCGTAAGGCCTGAGTTCAATCCCTGGTTTCACCAAAAAAAAAAAAAAAAAAAATTTGGAAATTCAATATAAGCATATTAAAAGCTTTTAGAGAAAAGAAACAAATCACTTATAAAGGAAACCCATCAGAACCACAGAAGACATCTCAACACAAACCCTCAGGCCAAGGAGAACATGGAGTATTTCAAGCCCTAAAAGAAAACCTGTAAATCAGATTGATGTATCCACAAAATTATCTTTCAAAGTTGATGGAGAAATAAGGTATTTTCATGATAAAGAATACCTGAAGAAATTCATGACCACCAATCCAGCACTCCAAAAAGTTCTAAAGAAAGGATATTTTATAAACACACAATGAAAGCAATTCAAAAAATCCCAGTAGAGTGAATCTACCTGCCAAGGCAAGCAATTAAGTACAGTGAAAAGAAAGGGGATTAACAATAGGAAATACAAATATAGAAAATAACATGTCAATAGCCATCAATGTGAATAGTCTCAGTTCACCAATCAAAAGAAACAGAATGGAAGAATGGATCAAGAAACAAGCTTGGGGCTGGGGAGATAGCTCAGAGAATAAGCACTTGCCTGGTAAGTACAAGGGCCTGAGTTCAATCACTGATTCCACCAAAAGAAAAAAAAAAGAAACAAGATTAATAATATGTGGCATACATGAAATACATAGACTGAAAGTCACAGAACAAAAAACAATACTTCATGCAATAAGAACCCATAAAAAAGATGGAGTAAACTATCCATACAAAGAAAATTTCAAGCCAAGACTGACCAGAAATGATAAAAAGAAGGTAGGTCACTACATACCAGGAAAGGGAACAAATCAAGAGGAAGGGATAACAATCATAAATATATGGGGGTTAACAAGATATCTCAGTGGCCTAAAGCAACTGTTTAGGTAGACTTAGGTATGGCTTAATCCCTGGTGCCACATGCCATACCAAGCCTGCCACAAAAAAATATAAATAAATAAATACATTTACACCAAATAGTGATACACACACCAATATAGAACAAACACGAATATGAAAAATCAAACTACTAATATAATTATAATGGGGAACCTTAATACTCTACTGTTACAAATAGATCAACTAGATGAAAAAATCAATAAATACCACAGCTGAACCAAACCTTTAGGCAAATAGACTTAGTAAATATCTATAGTGTTTTATCCCCAAACAGCAGAATATACATTCGTCTCAGCAGCACATGGGACTTTCTACAAAACAGACCACACATATTGACTCACAAAACATGCAAAGCATAATACTGGGTTACATAAACACATACCACACTTTCCTAATAAAAATTTGCTTTGTACACTTTAGCATTATAGTAGCCAGCAGTACATCTCAATAGCTGTACCTAGAAGGAACAGGAAATGATTTGTTTTCTTAGTTGTTATAATACACAATGTATGTACACATGTGCATAAGTGTTGAACTGTGATTTTTACCCACACAATGCTTCATATTACATTTATTGTGTATGGTTCCCTGGGTATTAAGAGTGGCAAAATACACCCACATCATTCATCTGTTACGTAAACATGTACTGTATTATAATGGAATATAGTTCACAGCAGATGGGCTCAGGGAAACCAGGAACCCATCTGTGAATTCATCCATTTGACACATGATTGGCAAAGTGTATACATGAGCTCCAAAGCAGCAACACATGTACATTTAGCATGTTTTTAAAGTTTTCTTTTGATTTTTCTGGTAGAAATAGCCGAGATTTGAAAGTTTTAGAAGCAGTCAAAAGCGAATCACAGGCATTGGTGGTGGCATATGCCTATAATCCCACGACTTGGGAGTCTGAGACAGATAGATTCCATAACTTTGAGGTTTGCTTGGGCTACAGAATTGAATTCAAAATCAGCCTATACTACATAAAAGGACCCTATCCCAAAAACAAAAATTGAAAACAATGAATCATCATATGGCTCATGTATGGATGATGATGGTGACTTAGCTGTTGGCCATGTGAGCCAAAGTTCCTGTGACAGTCAAATGGAGCAAGAGTCAACTGATACAGACACAGGGAAAGAAGTTCTTCTTAATTCAGATAATGAAGAAAACAGCAAAGTTAGCACATATTTGACTAGTTGAAATGGTACAAATAAACCAAAAATGTTACAAAATGGACTTATCTGATGTGAGAACCAAGCCCTGAAAATATAGTTACGATCTTGGCAAGGGTGAAACCTGTTAGACAGAATGCCAGTACTGCTGTTAAGTATTAGAAATTGTTGGTAACAGACAAAATGTTGTGAAATACACAAATGATGAAAAACAAGTACAATATTCTATCTGTATCCATAGCCATACTAAAAAATGTCTTTATTATGACACCTCACTAGCTGAGTTGACAGCATTTATAGTTCTATTAGCAGGGGTTTCTCATGATAATAACAGGAGTGTAAAAGACTTATGGCTATAAAAGACTTATGGATGTGGGCTTGAGGTTTGTAGAATATCAATGTCACTAAAGAGATTTGCATTCTTTCAAAATTGCCTGAGACTTGATGACAAAATCACCAGCCCAGGAAAAAAAAAAAAAAACTAAACATATCTGGCTGATATCAAAGTTTTGTTTCAAAATGTCAAGCAATTTACACATCATTTGTAAACATAACTACTTTGAACATCCTGCAGCATTTCATAGTCACTGTATGTTTAGGAAATGTATGCCAAAAGTCTTCAAAATATGGAATGAAAATATATGCCATACACACACAAAAGATGGTAAAGATATACTACCAATTCCTATTAGCTCACTGAAAGGAAAGGTATATACCTATACTGCTTGATCAGTTTTTTATACCTGTATCTTGTATTATGAGCAACTGCTTTTAAGATAACAATACACAATTTACTGAACATTGTTGCTCTCCTACAATCTTGGTTTGAAATTTTATACCATTTTTTAAATTTATTTTTCTTTTCTTTAAAATAAAAATAAATGTTCCCTGGTAGATGGGAAAATATACTTTCAGTTTAGAATTTATCCTGGAACTCATCCAGGTCTAACTCTAGCTCTAAATAATCATTAGTGTCATGTTATGTTTATGTGCAAATGGAGAGAAAGGAGGTGGCTCACACAACTTCCTTGTCTTACAATAAAGGAAGCATGGCTAATCATTATTGTGGTATGGCATTTAGAGTTGACTGGAAGAGAAGGGAGTGACTTGGCTCCTTGTTTCTAGCTGTACTAAAACCTTAACGAAACTGAAGTCAGATATGACTTGATTTTACAATAAAACTAAAAGCAAAATATATGCTGTTTATGAATTATGAAACAGCTATGGTATCGCTAGAAACAGAGCTGTCCAATTTAAGTGTAGGCAGTCTTCACAACTATAGTTGTCTATTTTACTTGATCTTAAACATGTGTGACATAAATAGTTTGATAGTTTACAAAGAAAATAACAAATGCAAAATATCACACAGAAATATTCTTGAAGGGTTGGGACTGGAACTCAAGAGATCATTTATAGCAGAGGAAGAACAAAATATATGCCATCAGTGTAAGTGATACCTGTGTATGGAACATGCAATTGTCATACGTGAAGAGTGTCTCTGGTGTGACAGTTGAAGAAAATATTATTTCTGTGGTAGACTTTTGTTTGTATTTACATTGTAGTTTGCATGTGTTTTTATTTCTGTTATCTTTTAGGATTGGTAAGCAAGTAAAAGCTGATAGGAAAATGTTAATGTCTATTCTAAGTAATCACTACATATTTGATATATCTTATTTTCCTGATGCATGCACATTGTATGTTATAGTAGGATGCTGCTAATAGAACAGGAAGGGAGGTGACAATAATGGCTACATGGGAAAAGGAAGCTAAGCACATGTACTGTCAGTATAGGAAGATGTGTGCATGGAGCATGCAGTTGTCATGTGAAGACTGCCTTGGTGCAACAATTGAAGCAAAGATTATTTTTGATGTAGAGTTATATTTGTATTTTCACGGAATATAGTTCTGATGTTATCTTTTGGGCTTTGCAAGCAAGTACTCAGCTGGTGTGAAAGTGTTGCTGTTTATCCTAAATCAATAATACATATTCAGAATTTAATACTTTATTTTATTGATATTTTATGTTCCTGTTAACTGCACAGTGTCTAATATAATAAAAGTCTCTTGATAAAACATCAAGATCAGCAATATGCAAAGTATACACTACAAAAAAGACAGTAAAGAAAATACACGTGCTATCGGTGTAAGTGATATGTGTGTATGGAATATACTGTTGTCATGTGTGAAGACTGCTATAGGTGTGGTAATTTAAGTAAAGATTATTTTTATTATAGAATTCTATTGGCATTGTCATTCTAGTTCATATAGAAATTTATTTGTACTGTTATTTTTTAGACTTTATAATTTAAAATGAGACACTTCTCAGATGAGGAATGGCAAACAGCAAATAAACATATGAAAAAAAGTTCAGCATCACTGATCATTTAAGAATTGCTAATTAAAACAACACTGAGATTTCTTCTCACTCCAGAAAGAATAGCTATCACCAAGAAAAAAACAATAATAAATCCTGGCAAGGCTGTCAGGGAGAAGGATCAACTCTTCTCCATTACTGGTGAGAATATGAATTGATACAACCACTATGGAAATCAGTATGGAGATTTCTCAGAAAGCCAAAACTAGAGGTTCTATTCGATCCTTTTATTCTCTTGCTAGGCATTTTCCTAAAATAATTACAAGCATCATACTGAGAGATGCATACACATGTTTATACAGTGCAATTTATAATAGCTAACTCTTAAAACAAGCCCATGTGCCCATCAACAGATGAATGAATAAAAACAGTGTGGTATTTATATACAACAGCGTACTACTCTGACATAAAGGATAAACAAAACATTTGTAGGTAAATGGATGCACCTGGAGATGATAATTTTATGTGGAAACACACACACACACACACACACACACACACACACACATTTTAAGGATCACATTGTTTCTCTTGCATGAGAAACCCAAAGTATAAATTAGGAGACAAGTAGAGAACAGATATGAGGAAATGGCAAGAGCATGTTCAAATGGGAACTAGGAAAAGGAAGAAAGGGATAAGGAAAAAAATACAAGATTGTTATATTACTAGTTTCTCACAATTCATTGAAAAGAAAGGTTTGTGCTAATATTGTTTGGAGAA
>PVKA01024896.1:17815-33735 GCA_004027165.1 Ctenomys sociabilis
TATAGAGAAAATATATATATATATATATATATATATATATATATATATATATATATATATATATATCAAACAATGGTACACCTAGCTTCATAAAACAAGCATTACTGGATATAGTAGATAAGATAAACAAAATAGATTATGTGGGGTGACTTCAATATCCCACTATTACAAGTAGACAGATCCATTAGACCAAAAAAAAATCAATAAAAAGTAGCAGACTTGAATAAAACCTTAATAGATGTTTAGCGAGTGTTCTATCCAACAACAGAACACAGATACTTTCTCCAAAATAGACCACATATGAGCTAATAAAGCAAGGTTAAGTAAATGTAAAGGAATTAATGTTATACATATACATTATTAGATCATGGCATGGTGAAGCTAGATATCAATGATAAAAGCAAACAGAAACTACAGTTTATATCTGTGAATACCTGTTATCACAAAAACAGTGTACACCCGGGTAAATAACCTAATAATGCACCTCAACATCCTAGGAAAACAAGAACAATCCAAACTCAAAGCTAGTACAGAAAAAAAATTGAAAGAATCAGAATAGTAACAACAAAAAAAAATCAATGAAATTGAGTCCCCCTCCCCAAGAATGAAAGAATTAAAAGTTGAGTCTTTAAAAGAATTAACAAGATAGACAAATCTTTAGCCAATCTAACCAAAGGGAGGGGGTAAAGAGACAGAGAGAGAGAGAGAGAGAGAGAGAGAGAGAGAGAGAGAGAGAGAGAAGGAAGAGGAGGAGGAGGAAGAAGGAAGAGGAAGAAGATGGGGAAGGAGGGGGAGAGGAAGGGAGAGAAAGACAGAGAAGAGAAAGAAGAAGGAAAGGGAGAAAGAAATGCAAAGGATGGTTCAACATATACAAATCAATAAATGTAATACGTATGTAATAAATAAACAGAAGCAAGGACAAAAATCACATGATCATCTCAATAAATACAGAAAAAAAAAAGTCATGAAGATAATAGGAAAGAAGGACCTTATCTTAGACTGATTAAAGCTATTTGTGACAAACTTAATGTTAACATATTTAATGAGGAAAACTGCTAAAAGCTTTCCCTTAAAAATCAAGACTGACAAGGGTATCCACTGTCACTACTCTTGTTCAACGTAATATTCAAATCATTAGCAAGAGTGATTAGGCAAGAAAAAGAAATAAAAGCAATATGGATAAAAATAAAGAAGTCAAATTATTATTTGCAGACATAATTGTCTACATAGAGGAGCCAAAAATTTCCACCAAAAGACCCTTAGAATTAAAAACCAAATTCAGGAATGTAACAGGATATAAAATCAACATGGTATCATTTCTTTTTGGGAGGGGGTTTCATTTTGTTTTATTTGTTTGTTGAGGTTGAGTTTTGCTATGTAGTTCACTTTGGCCTTGAACTCACTACATAACCAGGTTGGCTTCAAATTCACTACATAACCAGGGTTGCCTCAGCCCTCCAAGTACTGGGATAATAGGCATGCACAACAGTCAGCTCCAATAGTGTTCCTATCCACGAATAATGAACTGAGAAAAAAAAAAAAATTGAAAAATAGCATTCACAGCAGCATAAAGAAAAATTATTTAGAAGCTCAGTGGTAAAGTGCTTGCCTAGCATGCACAAAGCTCTGAGTTCAGTCCTGAGGACTACACACACACACACACACACACACACACACACACACACACACACACATACATTAAGTAAAATTATTTAGGAATTAACCTAAATTATTGAAAGATCTCTTCAAGAGAAAACTACTGTAAATGAAAAAATGAGTTCTAAGTGAATATTAGAAAATGGAAAGATATACCTTCCCTGGATAGGCAGTTCCAACATATTCAAAATGATCATACTTCTAAAATTTATGTACAGACTTAATGCAATTCCAATCAAAATACTAAAAGCATTCTTCACAGAACAGGAGAAAACAATTCTAAAATTCATAAAATCAAAATTAAATATGAATTTTAGACTCAATAGCAAAAGCAATCCTGAGTAAAAAGAGCAGCAGGAGGCACCACAATTGTGGACTTGAAGTCATATTACAAAATTATCAAGATACAAAATAAATACATAAAATCCATACCATTTCTATATAATAATGTACTTGCTGGGAAAGAAATCAGGAAAACTATACCATTTCAACAGAATCAGAAAAAAATAAATACTTGTGAATTAACCTAACCAAAATAGTAAAAAAACTCTACACTCAAAGTTATATCACTCTCAAAAAGGAAATCCAAGAAGACATCAGAAAATTACTTCACTCTCACAAAAGGAAAATTAAGAAAGTTATCAAAAAAGTGGAAAATGGAAAGGATACTCTGTTCCTAGACAGGCAGAGCTAATATAATCAAAGTGGTATTACTTCCAAAACTGATATGATATACAGATTGGCACAACCCCAATCAAAATACCAACAGCATTTCTCACAGATCTAGAGAAAACAATACAAAACTTCATATGAAACCATAAGAGAACCAGAATACCAACAGCAATCCTGGGCAACAAAGGCAAAACAGAAAGGATCACAATGCCAGATTTGAAGATACATTACAAAGCTACTGTGGTTAAAACAACATGGTTCTGGTACATAGTAGACATGAGATTGGATCAACAGTACAGAACAGAAAATGTAGGCATAACTCTAAGCACATTCAACTAGTTAATCTTCGACAAAATGGGTAAAAACATTGGAAAGATAGACTCTCTAATAAATGGTATTGGAAAAGCTATCTATCCACATGCAGAACACTGAATCTAGACTCAGATCTCCCACTGTGTACTAAACTAAACTAAAAATGGATTAAAGGACTAAATGTTAAAACAGAAAGAACTTTCTGGAAGATAAAATAGGTAAAGCTCTTGAAGTCAGAGGCATAGGGCAGGACTTCTTGAACAGAACTCTGATTGTATAGGAAAAAGTATAGAGAATGAACAAATGGCATCATATCAAATTCAAAAGTTTCTGCAAAGTAAAAACACAAAAACAGAACAACTCAATCAATAACCAACAAAGTAAGAAGAAAACTGACAAAATGGGAAAAAATATTTTCCAACTATTCCTGACACATATTTTAATATCTAAAATACAGAGAGAACTAAGACAATTAAAGCCCTAAAATAACAACCAACAAATATTGGCCCAGTGAAATAGGTACTTCACAGTAGTAGTACAAATGGCCAATAAATGCATGAAGAAATGTTTAACATTACTCGTCATTATAGAGACTCAAGTTAAAGTAACACTGAGATTCCATCTTACTCCAGAAAGAAGAAATCAAATAGTGAATGATGATGAGGTTGTGGGAGAAAAGAAAACTTTCTATACTGTTGGAATGTAGCAAGTACAACCACTACAGAAATCAGTATGGAGAGTCCTCAAAATACTAAAACTAGAAATTCCATTAAAGCCAGCTATTCCCCTTCTAGGTATCTTACTGAAAGTTAAAGACATCATATTATGGTGATACTTATACCCATGTTTATAGCAGCACAATTCATAATCACTAAATCTTGGATGGAGATCTTATAACCATCAACAGATGAGTGGAAAAAGAAAATACTGTATTTGTACACAATGGAGTACTACCCATAAAAAATAAATTTCAGTCATTTGTAGGAAAATGGTTGCACCTTGAGGCCATAATGTTAAATGGAATAAATTAGTAACATAGGCTTAAACACCAGATGATTTCTCATATAAGAAACACAAATGATAAAAGCAAAATTAAAGATAATAGGAAGTGGGGAGAAAGATCTGCCTCAAATGGGAAAAGAATCAAAGATAGCAGAGGGGGAAGGAAGGAGTGGGAAAGAGGATGAAAGTATGAATTAAAGTGTGTTATATACCTGTACCAACTGCGCACAAAGAATGGAAACATTTATAACATAAATGTACTAAAAGAAAGCTCCGTCATTCAGCATGATGGTGTATGCTTGTAGCACTAGCTTGTACTCCTGGTGTAGCTTCAGGAGGTGAGGCGAGACTACAAGTTGGAGGCCAGCCTGGGCAGCTTAGTGAGATCTTGTCTCCAAGAACTGAAAGGACAGAGGGTGCACCTCACTGATAGTGTTTGCATGGTATGTGGGAGGCTCTGGGTTCCATCCCCAGTATGGAGGTTTACTTTCAACCTTTAAAAATTACCTTTGGAGGGCCGGCCAAATAGCTCAGTGGATTAAAGCCCCTCAAGCAGGCAAATCCTGGGCCTGCAATGCAGGTCCCACCCCCGAGGCATGCTGAGAGAGCGATTGAGACTGGGCATGGTGGTGCACGCCTGTAATTCCAGCACTTGGGAGGCTGTAAACAGGAGAATCACTATGAATCTGATCTAGCAGTAAGACCCTGAACACCCTGTAGACCCTTCCCTAAAATACAATCAAGCAATAAATAAATAAAATAAAAACTACCTTTGGAATGCTATCTGTATTCATTATTAAAATAATGTCCTCCAAAACGTTTATGCTTTCTATATCTTCAGACTGTTAATAAAGTACTTTTTATGTACAAAGTGTTATCCTAAAAGCTTTACAAAGATTCTCATTTAACTCTTTAAATAATACCAAAAAAATGACACCCTTGTTTCCCTTATTTACATATGAGAAAATAAAGGCACAAGGAGTTTAAGTAATTTCCTCAAGACCACACAATGAATAATAAATGATGAACCAGAATTCAAACCCAGATAATTTGGATGGGTCATGATCATATACTAAACCACTAGGCTGTGCTGTCTCTCCAAAGGGCCTGAAAAAATACATAGGTGTCTTAGTTACTCTTTTTTGATGCTGTGACAAAATACTCAACATCCACAAGTTAAGAGAGGAAGCCTTATTTTGGCTCACAGTTTATAGATGTTTTAGTCCATCACCAACTGGCTCTAAGCCACAGTAGCATAGCAGACAGGCATGCAGAGGAAAAACAGTCCATGATAGGTAGAAGGTAGTAGCCAAGTCACAACTTAGTGAAGAAGTAACGAGAAACATCCCTCTTTTCTCTGTCCCTTGTATCTTATCCAGCCTTAGAGCTGACCTGTAGGGTGGGTAGCACTCGAACCCTGAATCCTAGCACCTCTGATCTTAGCATTGCACCATGAATGGAATCCTAGCACCACACACTCTACATCTAGTCACCTCTGAAAAGCCCCGCCTATGACTTCACAAGGCTTTGGGGCAACATCTAGACACAAGCCACAACATTAGGTGTGTATGTATTTGTTATTTAACGTACTACATATATATTTTATACACACATTTTTCTTTTTTTGGTTTTGTTAAACTGACAATAAAACTTGGAGCCTCATGGATAGTAAGCAAGGGCTCTATCTAGCCCTATGTCTTTTTAAAGTTTTCTTTTCTATTGTCTTTCACATGTGTGTGTGTGTGTGTGTGTGTGTGTGTGTGTGTGTGTGTGTGTGTGTGTTTACACTTAGTGGTCCAGCACCTAGTACCCAGTGGTTTTATCACCTAGGGGTGAGGAGAGAGACAGAGAGCACATGCATGAAGTCCAGTGTTGAAAGAAGCATACTTTTTTTGCACTTACATCCTGTCCAAGAGTATTCAGGACTACCTTCATAAACCTTAGTTTCCTCTTCCAAGAAATGTGGAAGTTGGTTTACACGAACTAGCTCACCTAGTGTGAAGAACCTTTCAATTTAAAACTTCTTAAAATTTTCCAAAGACTGACCAGGCAACTGTTTGTAGCAGTCTTGTGTCTTTGGACTAAATGTAATGTGGATCTGTTCTGCTATCTTAAAGCAGGTTTAAATGTAAATTTCTGTACAGTTTCGGTCATGTGGCTCCTGGGACATTGTACCAAACATTTAAGTACAACACCAGGAGGTAAGAAGGTACACAGCCTTGCAAAGATTGGAGCACGTGCGCCCTCTGCCGGCCAGTTGGTGTACCCACGCCTCAGAAGGGCACCCCTTTGCTCTCCAACTTCTGCACGGCGCGCGACTTTCTGTCTTCCCATTGCACATTTGCTCAGCACTTTCATGAGCTGGGCACAATATAGTTAAGACTGGGGCACAAGAATAAACAAAAGCGTCCCAGCCTTAAACAGTCACACAGTCTAAGGGGGCACACCCGAATCAGAACCTTACAATGCCTTTTTAGAGATGAATAGTACCATACCTCCTTAACCCCTTATTGTAGTTTGCAGTCATAAGTCTCAATGACGGCCTAGATTAAATAGCACACTACACCTCTCTTTTGTTAGAAATGGCATGACTCACTGTAGTTTTATCCTCTCTTCACAGAAAAAGTAGCAACAAGCTAGCTAAGGGTGCTGCCTTGGAGACTCGGGAGTGGTCCCAGCTGCCAGCCCTCTAGAGCAGAAGCTGCAGGGATGCAGAAAAAGGTTGGAAGTCTCACAGGGAAAGGAAACAAGTTAAGAACGTAGACGTGACATCAATTCATGTTGACATTTGACTAATAAGTACATTTAAAATATTAAACCAACAGCCAAAAGTTCAGCAGTCTGGGCAGCAAGGCAGGAAGATAGCAAGTTTGTGGCCAGCCTGAGTAATCTAGCAAAAACACACTGTCTAAAATTCAATAAAGAGTGAAAAGGTATGCAGCTCAGCGAGAAGGTTCTGGGTTTAATCTCCAGTACCAGAATATATGTTTCCAAGACTTTTTTTTGAGACATTATTTGACTGTGTAGTTCAGGCTGGCCTTGAACACATAATGATGCTCCTGCCTCAGCTTCCCAACTACTGAGATTACTCATGTGTACTGCCATGCCCAGTTACTCTGGAATTCTTTGTAATGAGATGCCGGTACATCTTTAAATCTTGTTGGAGTTTTTAAAAATCAGTACTTTATCTGATCATGTGTTTCTAACTAGGCCTGAAGGCCTCCCTCAATTTCTAAAATACAAAAATTCTTTTCTGATCCTCTTAATTTTCTTCAGGTTCTGAACACCCACAGCTCCATAGACTTTAACTTTATCTCTCCTATCATTTTTGTTTCACTTTGGAGAAAATTCTGCCTATAACATATCCATTATACCAGCCAAGAAGAAAAATACCTGGAAGAAGAACTTGCTTTCCCAAATTCTTTTCCAAAGAGGTGAGGGGGAAAAAATAAAGGAAGTAGAGAAATATACTGCTCAATGCAGTCATCACTGGGAAAATTTCTTGGTATATGACTTACAGGAATATCTATCTTCATATCAGAACATGGATGTAATTACCAATGAGGGTTTGTCTCGGTTACTTTTCTCTCGTTGCTGGGACAAAATACCTGACACCCAGAATTAAGGAAGGAAAGGTTTATTTGGCTCACAGTTTGTGGAGGTTTCAGTCCATTCTTGGCTGGCTCTAAGACAGAAAGGCACATAGCAGAGGGCAACATTGCATAGGGCAGAAAACAGCAAAACAGCAAGAGCAAAAAGGGAGGAGCACAGGCCACAGCAAGTCCCTCTCCCTCCCTTATACTGCATTCCGGCTGTTCACTCCAGGGCCAGTATAGCACTCACCCCCACAACTCCAGCATTGGATCAGGAACTAATCACAAACTCTTGAAGGCTGTCCCATGACTGCAGGAAGCTCTGGAGTAAAATCTAACTGGGCTTTTGCTAAACACCGTCTATACTGTGTCTTACGAAGTATGCAGTACAGAAAAAGAAAGAAGAAAAGGAAGGAGAGAAACAGGGAAGAAGAAAGAGAAGGAAAAAACTTCATGTGAGTGGAGAGTGGGCAGAAGAGAAAGAAAGCAAAAGATGGGGGCAGAGACGATTAGGAAACAAATATCAAGAAGCTGGAGGGGTTGCACTTCTGTGCATATCTGAAATGTATAATTCAAATTTAAGAAATATACATAACTTTGAAAATGTAGGCAGTACAAAAGGTGAAAAAGTAAAAACATACTTTCACATCATATAGGGACTAACAGCAGCAGGAGAGGCTGGATGAAGGTGAGGAGGAGGCTGACAGCACCTAGCACAAACAACTTCCCAAGACCAGCCTGGACATGAAAAGATTTGCAGTGCTAGGGTCTCAGTTGGGTGAGAGTAAGTGCGCCTCCAGCCCATGCTTACACCTCATTTATATGTCTCTTGGGACCAAAACCAAGTGTTTACAGCTAGTGGCTTAACCGGAAACCCTTGTACAGATTTTATGCCCCTGAAACACGTTGCTTATTACATGTCAGTAAATGTTCGATAAACTGCCAGATAAAATCAAAACTCTCCACCAAAAATACCACAAAATCATACTTACCTCCCTGTTTAACTTAATTAACAATAACAGAAACAAAATTTGCCTGACCAAATGTTAATAATGTATCAGTAGCAATTTTATTTTAAGCAAAGCACATTAAGCTTTGTGAAATAAATTTAGTAACTATTTTTGCATGAAACAAATATAGAGATATTTTTGAAAATCAGGGCCAGCTGGGATGTAGTAGTAAAAACTGACCTAAAATTTTCAGTGCTAGGGATGGGGAGATACCCTGATGGCCTAAGAACCTGTGTGGCAAGCTCAAGGACCAAGGTTTGATCTGCGTGCTGTGCCTACCCCACACCAAGAAGGCCACAGATACTGGGCAGGGTGGCACAAACCTGTAATCCCAGCACTGGGTAAGCTGAGACAGGAGGATCACTATTGAGTACAACCTGCATAGCAAAACCCTATACCAAATAAATAAATTTTATAAATTATAAAAAAAAAAAAAAAAAAAAAAAAAAAAAAAAAAAAAAAAAAAAAAGACTTGCAGTGCTAGGGTCTCAGTTGGGTGAGAGCAAGTGCTCCACCACTGAGCTATGCCTCCAGCCTATGCTTATACCTCATTTATATATCTCTCATCTGTCCTAATTCATGAAGGTAGGGATAGAGGAAAAATTGGGTTGATAAACTTATGATTATAGCTGGTGATCAATTAAGCCATGTTGAATTTCTGCATCTGTTAGAATTGCATACATCCTGGGGAGACATTTAGATAAAATTTTTCATAGAGCCTTAACATAAAAGTGAATCCTAAAATATGACTAATATATAATGCCTTAACTATTCTATAGGTAAATAGTATATATGTAATAATTGAATGTATAATATTGTAATATGAATAAATATATTTATTCAATAGATACAAATATGTTTTTATATAATAATGAATATATTTATGTAATGAGTAATAATATTTATGGTAAGTAGAGAATGCCTTACAATTATTATTTTATTAATTTATGTATGTGGTACAGGGTCTCACTATGCAACTCAGACTCACAGTGATCCTCCTGTTTCAACTTCCCCAGTGCTGGGATTACAGGTACACCCCACCATAACCAGTCTCGATAGCTCGTTCATTAGGCCCCAAGGTGGGATCAAACCCAGGTCCTTCCACTTGCTAAGTTAATGCTGAAATTATACAGGCATGTGCCACCTGAACCAGTTCTGGGGCCAGAATGGTATATAGATGTTACCAGGAATTGAACTCAGGACTTTGTGCTTGCCAGGCAGGTGTTTATACTGACGGAGCTATCTTCCCAGCCTCCTCCTTACAATTATAAAAAAACTCTATTATTTTGTTAATACTCTTATATAAAACTTATGAATTATTAAGGCATCTAATGTACTACTTTATTAGTACTCCTTTATATAACATTATGAATTATTAAAGTATCAGTTGACTAGAATGACTAGCAGTATATCCTAGCAAGGTAAGGACTAGTTCAGTCTTCTTTGTATCTTCTATTATTGTGTCTTTGTTAGTTTGTTGATTGGTTAATTCTCTACTTTGTTTCACATGAAACCTAAGACAGCTAGGTGCCTTTCACACTGGGTACTCCATTAGCACTCTGTTGTCCAGCACTGTTGCTGGACCATACCAGTGAGAGCAGTTAGGATGCTGGAGGAATACATTCAAAAGGGACCAAATGCACAAAACTCAGTTTCTAACAACTTTGGTCTTACTAATTTGTGACAGAAATAAAATTTCTTTATGCCTTTTGTGATCATCCAGAAATTATGAATTAAATGTTAGTCATTGTTTTTCAGAATGGAATTTCTAGTGGTTTTGTTTGCGCGTTTATTTGGTTGTTGTTGTTTTTTTTTTTTTTTTTTTTTTTTTTTTTTTTTTTTTTTTTTTTTTTTTTTTTTTCAGTCTCACTATATAGTCCAGACTGATCTCAAACTCGTGTCAGTCCAGCTACCTTACTCTTTTGAGTGCTGGGATTATTAGTATGCACTATGACACCTCAGAGTAGAATTTCTGGAGTTAACTGGTTGTTTCAAGAATTTCAGTTGTAAAATGTATTTTTAAAAAGCTTTGTGTATGTGTATATATATATACACATATATCTACAATACAAACATGTATTCTGCCTTTGGACAGAGTGATACAGGTGTGAATATTTATTTATTTATTTTTACCCTCCTGGTTTTCTTAACACCAACAAAAGAAAAATTCAGAAAACATAAAGTAAATTTTGAGCAGGAACTATGCAATGAACTTTCTGGGATCCCTATCAGAAAAATATATTTCAATCTCTTCATATGTATTAAAATTAATACAATAGAATGAGATGTGAAGAGCTGGCTGAAGAAGATTCAGTGATGTTAATTCAGTATTTTATAGTTATCATCAAATTCACTTTTAAAGCGAAAGGTTTCTAACAACTTTGAAGAACTTGGTTCTTCCTAGGGTGCTGATCTTCTGTAGTTAATGTAGTCAGCTCTTAATTACAAGCTACTTTGTTTTGCCTGAGGAATCCTGTCATAGAAGCCAGAAATCCTCAAAATAAATGCTGCATTCTCTCTGCAGACCTACATGAGAATCAGAAGGTGGCGTGGTGAACAAAAAGTCAGCACGGAGTTCAAATAATGAATCTGCAGGGGCATTAGACTAGGAGAACTAGGGGTCCCCAGCTTGAGCATCCACTGAATCAGCTCAGGAGTACCACGGGGTGCAGGTGTATACCTGTAACCCCTCGCTCAAGAAGCTGAGGCAAGCACATCACAAAGGCCATCCTGGTCTCCAAAGCTAGTGTGGGGCCAGCCTGGCATAATAGACTTACTCAGAAAACCAAGCCAAAACCAAACAAAAAAGCAAGCAAGAAAACAAACAAGTAAGAAAATAGAAGAAGCCACGAATGGAAGTGCTATAGAAACAGGAAAAACAAAACACAAAGTGTATCCCCATACTTGACAAGGAATAGTTCATAATAAACAAAGATAAATATTTGCAAATGATAAACCAGAAATGCAAAGTAGAAAAAAGTGATGAGGTAACTAAACTTAAGTAAATACAACTCCAAGAGATTGAATTCAGGAAACTAGATTAAGTATAAAAGATTTTAATGGGCTGTGGATATAGCTGTACAAACACCTGTCTGGCAAGTGCAAAGTTCTAAGTTCAATTCCCAGTGCAAAAAAAAAAAGAAAGAAAGAAAAGGCTTTAATACTTTAACACCTGGTAAGCAGAATACAGGGCTAATAGCAGTATCCTTACCTATATTTTTCTATTAATCTAGGGCTCATTATATTTCTAGATATTTTTTCAAACATTTATTATAAAAATTTACATACAGAAAATTGAAAGAATCTTGAAAAGAACATTATATATCTACCATAGACTATACCATTCAAATTTAACTATTCTTAGTTTATCATATATCTATTAATTTCCTTATGTACTCATCAATCTGTGTTTTTGTTTGTTTGTTTGTTTTGTTTTGTTTTTGTGGTACTGGGGATTGAACTCAGTGAGCTATATCCCCAGCCCTACTGAGCTATCTCCCTAGCCCTGTTATTTCTGATACATTAAAAAATAGACATCAGTTGAGTTTCTCCAAATAACTTAGCATATATGCAATTAACTAGAACTAAATAGCTATTGATATTTTTTCCTTAAATAAAATTTGTACAAATGTACAAAGCTGTTTTATGTTTTTCAGTTTAATTTTGCTTTTTTTCAGTATTGGAGTTTGAACCCAGGGCTTTCACACTGAGCTACATCCCCAGTCCTTTTTTGAAACACTGTCTTGCTAAGTCACTAAATTTCCCAGGCTATACTTGAACTTGCAATCTTCCTAACTCAGCCTCCTCGTACTCTAGGAGGTATGTGCCTCCATGCCCAGCTACAGATCTTAAATATAAATTCCTAAGTTGTGCTACATGCCTACTCCTGTGTATCTCACATTCCCATCAAGATATAAAACATTCCTATCACCTCAAAAACTTCCCCATAATTGTGTGTGTGATGTTGTGTTGTATGGTACTGTGTTTCTGGGATTGAATAATGAGCCTTTCATGCTTGATAAGTGTTCTACCATGCGCAGATGCTCAGTCCCTTTACATCATATATATCTCTATATATAATAGAATATATATATATATATATATATATATATGTCTTGAGATATGTTCTAGCTAAGCACCTAGGCTGGCTTCAAACTTGAGATCCTCCTACCTCAGTCTTCCAGAGTGCTGGGATATCAGGTATGCAACAATATGTCCAGGTCCCCTCATAAATTTTTAGGAATATTTTAATTTTAAAGGGAAGAAGATAATATGAGTATTAAGGCCTAATGCATTTCAACTACTGCTTAAAATAGCTAGGGAATTGGTTGATAAAAATAGAACTCCATGAACATCATCATAAAAACTCAGTTAATTAGATCCAGGAGAATGATTATTTGCTGCTTTTAAACTTTAGTCTCAAGTTACAGACAAATGTAAATATGCAGTTTCAGGAAAACCTCTTTGTTCCTTCATAGACATCCTCATTGATGGACATAGAGGGAAAAGTGTTCATTCATATCAACAACTAAGACTACATGAATCTAGCTTGTCGTGTTTGGTTTTTGTTTTTTTTTACAATTTTTCTAGCACTTGTGTGTGTATGTGTATGTGGCTAAGGATTGTGCCCAGGACTTTGCACATAGTTGGCACACACTGTACCAACTGCATGGCTTAGGCAAATTAAATTTTATAACCAATAAACAAATAAGCTTTTCCTTCTCAAATTATGTTAGAAATCATATAAAAATGCTTTCTAATTATCTTTTATGAGATGATAAGATAAAATTATTTACATTACCAGATTTGATCTTAGTGAAGTAGCAGTCTCATGTGCAACATTTCACAAGTTACAGCATCTGGCTGTAGAGCATTCATTACAGGTGCGTGCCACCATGCCCAGTCGCAATTGCCTTCTCAGCACGTCTTCAGCTTTTTCCTGAACACACTGAGACTAGTTTCTGTCTGTGTCACTACCCTCTCTCTGATGCTTCAGCAAGCTGGTTCTCTTCAGGCCCCTACACCAAGTGTGCTATTCCTCCCCATCAACACTCTAAGTCAGGTGAGATAAGCCAGTTCCTCAAGCAACAACTTTCCTTTCCCAAAAGCCAGAACATCAAATCCACGTGGTATGATAAAAAAAAAAAGTTTGATGTTTAAAATGTTTAACCTTAAGATGTTTAAAATTTTTAAAGATTATAGCAAGTGACACATTGCCATCAGTCCCCCTCAAAATGTTCCACATCACTCTGAATACACTTATCCCATTGCTCTTGCCACTTTTTGAAGGAGTTCTGGAAACCCTCTTTTATCAGGGTCTTTTGTTGTACTATAAGTGGCTGTCCTGATGTTCTGAATCAATTCAAAACACCTTCTCATCTGACTTTGAGAAAGAACCAGAAGTTGTATATTGTAAGGTTTGGTGAATAAGATGGCTGAGGACTCACCCTAATATTTTTATTTTTTTATTTTTTGTATTTTTAGGGAAGGGTCTACACAGTGTTCAGGGTCTCACTACTAGATTGGGCTCATAGTGATTCTCCTGATTACAACCTCCGGGATTACAGGTGTGCACTACCACACCCAGTCTCAATCACCATCTCAGCAGACCCCAAAGGTGGGGCTGCCACCCCTAGGATCCAACCAGAGTCTTTGCGCCTGCTTGTATGCACTTTAATCCACTGAGCTATTTGGCCAGCTCTCACCCTAATGTTTTTAAATCCTGATTTTCCATTGGATGGCATCCAGCAGCAGCATTCACTATATTTGTGATCATATTATATACTCACAAAAGAGTACTTCCAGAACTGCTTCTGAAAGTGGCAAGAATGATGGGATAAATGTATGCAAAGCAAGAAGTACTTTAAGAGGGATTAATGGTAATATGACTTTTGGTATAATAAATTTTTTAAAACTTAAATATATGCTATATTATTTTTATAATGCCTCATATCTCAAAGGGGCCTGTGAATTTTCTAATATATTTTCTAATAAAATTATTCTAGAGATAATTTGGAAAAAATATTTACACAAAATACCATGCACCCTTGGATCAACTCTGAAATGCAATTTATATGGAAAGGCAGGGAAATACCTTCTTTTTAGAGTAATACATTCATGCCCTCACAACCTACTTTGGTGACCAATGAATTTCTTCTGTAATATCATTATAAACAGTAATTGTACGATTTTTATAAATTTGAGGCTTCCATCCATTGTTGTCATTAGTCTTTTGATACTTACCTTGTTCTCAAATTGTAGGTGGGAACTTCTGTTCTTTTAAAATGTCCCATTACTGCTTGATAGTTTCCTTGCTTTTTTAGCACAAGACATTATAGGAGGGCCAGAGAGATGGCTCAGTGGAATAAGCACTTCCCTGGGAAGTGCAAGGGCCTGAGTTCAATCCCCAGATTCACAAAAAAAAAAAAAAAAAAAAAAAGGCATTACAGGTTCATCTCATGTAGTGCCTGTCACACACCTAGAATCAGCTATTTCTCCAAGGATTTCTGACTCTTTTTAGGGAAAAATTTTATTAGACACCATGATCTGGGAGCTAGTGACACTCATTACAATTGACTTGTCATTCATTATAACCCTTTTCAATAAAGAATTTATAACTTTTAAGACAGAAAAAAACATGTTGTCATTGCCTTACTGTGAATAATCTAATCACTACTTTATATGTCCTCAGCCTACAGCCATACCACCTTGAAAGCACTTGATATTGTTTATATTCCCTCAAATACTGAAAAATTACCACATTTAACATTTTTAAACTTTTTACTTATTTGGTACAGGGTCTCACTACACTGCTTGGACCCATAGTGAACATCCAGCCTCCCCAGCGCTAGTATTATACACCTGAGCCACCATGTCGGATTTTGGTGGCCTGCACACCATGGGGTTCCAGGGTCCAGCACTGCATGCGGTACTAGAGATAGAACCAGGGTCCTTTTGCCAGGTAGGCACTTAGACCACCAAGCTACCTCCCCAGCCAAAATTGGCATATTTAGACTGATTTAATTTTATAAGATAGTCTAGATTTATTTTTATATTTGCAATACTGGAGACTGAACCCAGAGCCTTTGCACTGAGCTACATCTCAGTCCTTTTTTAAAAATGTACTTGGTACAGGGTCTCACTACACAGCTTAGACTCCTAGTGATCCTCCTGTTTTCAGTCTCCCCAGTACTGGGATTACAGGTGTGTACCACCAAGCCTGGACTCAGTAGCTAGCTCAGCACACTCAGGGGCAGGGCTGGCATGGCCTGTGGTGCCAGGGATGGGACCCCGGTCCCTGTGCTTGCCTAAGCAAGTGCTTAGTCTGCTGAACCATCTTACTGGCCTTTACATCTCAGTCCTTTTTCTTTTTTTTTTCAGAACCAGGGATTGAACTCAGGGCCTTGCATTTGCCAAGGAAGCGCTTATTCTATTGAGCCATCTCCCCAGCCCTTTTTCATTGAGATAAAGTCTTGCTAAATTGCCAAGACTGGGCCAACTTGCAATCCTCTTGTCTTAGCCTCCCAGAGCACTGAGATTACAAAGCATGTACCAACACACCTGATTTATTATTTATTATGTGTGTACACTCCTTAACTTCCTTGATGTTATAGCTTATATCTAGAAGTCCCCCTCAAATGCTTATAGTGGGGCTTTTTTTTTTTAGTGTCTTTTT
>PVKA01024897.1:0-33634 GCA_004027165.1 Ctenomys sociabilis
AGAAGAAGAAGGATAAGGGGAAGGAGAAGGAGAAGGAGGAGGAGGAGGAGGAGGAGGAGGAGTAAGCAGTGGAAATGGGGGACTTGTCAAGGAACAAGGAGAACCAAAGCCCAAAGAGCATCTAGAGACATACCATGTCAGGAGCAAAGAAGAGGGGTTTCTACATTCTGCAGAGAGGTAACACATGGGTTCAGTTACAAAGCAAAAACAAATGAAATCACAGTGATCTCCACATAATACTTGATCTGTGCCTCAGAGACAAGAAAGAAAAGCATAGAGGAATAGACATTATGTACAGGAACAGCTATAATAATTATGCAGTTCTCAAATAATATGAGCTTGCCATAAAAATTCAAAACTTTGGAGTTAAATGTCTCAAATATCTCTCATAATTCCCTATTTACTGCAGATTAGAATTGCAGTTGTGTGAGAAGACAAAAGGGTACCTATCTTAGAAATGTCGTTCTTCAGATCACAGCCATACAATCACAGAATTCAGTGTGCCAACTAAAGTACACTTTAGTGTATTTTAGCCCTATTTTGAGTCTTAAAAAGTCTTGAAATCCAAGAGATACTAGCTCAGAGAATTACTATTTCTAGAAACCAGATTTTTTTCTCTTGTGACTTCAGGTGCATTCTTCCACACCTCAAGCCACTTTTCCTTAATCACTCAAGTGTTCTTCCCGATCAAAGCATCCACAAGTTTTCTTGCTTACACATGGGTTTCTACACATGGCTCACCATTTTCCATTATGCATCTATTCTAGCTAGGATTTCAGTTTCCTAAGGTTATAGTTCTACACATCGACCACTTAGATTTTGTTCTTCACTGTTATCTCTGTCATCACTGTAAGAGCCAGTGTCTTATTCAGGGTCATGTTTCTTGCACAGTTAGGTGACGCAGGTGATCCCAGGATGCAGGTAGACATTATTTTTTTCTTGAAAGCATTTGGCATAATCAAGGGAAAATGAAAAGTACAAATCAAATCATGCTGTTAGGTTTCTAACTTGGGGCCCCAACTTTGGAATCTCAGACAATCTTAGGTATGTCAGCTAATTTTGAGAGAGATTAAGTAGACCAAAATAACACTCTCACTTAGCATAAAAATTTCAGAAGACTCTGAAAATAGGGACCTAATAGATAAGCAATAGCTTCCTACTATATAAGCAATAACCTGCAAAACAATATCAAAATATAAATGTTGATATATCTAACAATTAGTTCAATTAGAAAAAAAAATCAAGTACCAGTGGCTTTCTGAAACTGTATGATTTATTCCCAGATCTCTATGTTCTAGATTTTGCCTAGTCATGAACTCGACATAGCTGAATCCCATTGGGTAATTTTTTTTTTTTCTTTTTCATCTATTTAGCACAGGTATAAAGTGTCTCATTACACGTGTCAGACTCATAGTGATCCTCCTGTTTTCAGAGTCCCTAGTGCTGGAATTACTCCTAGTCTCAGTCACTATCTCAGTGTGCCCCAGGAGTTGGGCTAGCATGGCATGCCAGGGATTAAATACAGGTCGCTGCACTTGCCCAAGCAGGTGTTTTAGTCTGCTGAGCTATCTGACCAGCCCAGATTGTTCTAAATAAATGAAAGAACTGAAAAATTAGCAGCCATCTTTTATAATGCTGCTGGGAAATTGTATTATATCTTTTATAATTTAAAGCTTTCTTGGTGAGTATTATAATCCAATTTAACAGTACAACCTCTTGTAATTTCACAGCATTCTGTTTTGTTATTATTTCTCTCTTTAAATTCTCATTGCTAGGCAACTCCATGTCTTGCAGAGAGCATTGTGATCATATTCTTCTAAGTAAAAATTGCCCTTTCTCTGCTTGAAAAAAAATGACCTTTATCTCTTTTGATTTTTTGACCAGTTTTGCCTGCTTATATCTGGAAATCTGAACAACTAAATTGAAGACAACACTGTGCAATATAATAAACATTATTGAATTCATATCATTTTGTTTAGTAAAATTCTGTGTCGCTTCTGGTTTCATTTTGTTATTCTCTTTAAAAAATTAAAAATGAAGCAAATAGAAGTTATTTATTTCAAAAGAATGGGCCAAAATTTATGAATGACAAAATCAGAAGAGATTATATATCAAGTTTTTTAAAATAATGTTGAAGGGCCGGCCAGATAGTTCAGCAGACTAAAGTGTCTGCTTCAACAGAGTGCAGTGGCTGGGGTTCAGTCCCCAGTTTGCTGTGCCGGCCCCTCCTCTAGGGCATGCTGAGACTAAGATTGAGACTGGGCATGGTGGCACACGGCTGTAAACCTGGCACTTGGGAGGCTGAAAACAGGAGAATTTCTATGAGTTGGATCTACATAATGAAAGCCTATGTACCCTGTACACCCTGCCCTAAATTCATAAAATAATAATAATGTAGAAAAAATTAAATTTAAATTTTAACACTCACTTTTATGAAAAGAATTTAATAAGCCCAGCCTTTTGTTTCAAGTAATTTGTTTCAGGAATAAAATGAGCCTCAGTAAACAGTTTTCTGTGTAGTTAAGGAAAATCTTTGTCTACCACACACTGTAATTGTGACTCCAAAACTTGCTATTAATAGTGGAGTAATAGAAACAGGTGGATGATGAGTGGAGCTATTTCACTGGAAACGAATACATAACAGCAATTAAGGCAAGGAACAAAAATGTTTTTCAGATATTGAAAAAGAGATGCATTACACCCCTTGGGCTCTCCAACGCAGTGCTGGAGAACAGTGCTTGACTAACTTTACAGACTTAATGGCTTTTGATTGGATCTGTAAAATAATTCCTGCCAGTCCAGTAGACCTGAATGACACTATAGGGCCTAGGACAATGTGACCACATTTGATGAGAGACAGACAGAGACAAATACATATAGATGCATACACAGACATACAACACACACACACACACACACACACACACACACACACAGAATGAATTGCCCATTTTCTTTCTTTCTTTCTTTCTTTCTTTCTTTCTTTCTTTCTTTCTTTCTTTCTTTCTTTCATTCGTTCATTCTTACGTTCTTTCTGTCTGTCTGTCTTTCTTTCATTTGTATTCTAGGGAAGGGTCTACAGGGTGTTTATGGTCTCACTACTAGATCAGACTCTTAGTGATCCATCTGTTTACAACCTCCCAAGTGCTGGGATTACAGGTGCATGTCACCACACCCAGTCTCAATTGCCCTCTCAGTGCACCCTGGGGGTGGGGCCAGCATGGCAGATCTGAGGATCGTACTGGCCTCTGTGCCTGGTTGCAGGCACTTTAATCTGCTTTGCTGTTTGGCTGGCCCTTTTCTTCAAGACCTGTCTGAAGATAAGCCCTATATTGTCTTAAGCCAAAATATTCTCCATTTTTGAACTAGCAAATGCCTTCAATATATTTCTTTCTTAAGCACATGCTTTCTTTTCCCACCTAATGGGAAATGCATATGGCCTGGGAGTGCTTGGGCTGGCCACAGAATCTTTTGTGTTTCCAAATTGAAAGCAATAAGTCCTTTCAGTTGTTAAAGGTTGCAAACTGCCTTTGGTCTTTCTGGTAATTTGCCCCCGTCATCTAGCAGTTCAAATAAGAAGAAAAAGGATTGCGTGTTTTCATGCAATTTAGCTTGGAAAACCCTGAGCTAGAGTTCTTTCTTGCAGAAGTACAATTTATTTGACATGAGTTACTGTGTTTGCACAGGCATAGCGATACCTCTTAGTAATGTACACTTTCAGTTCTCTAAGCAAGCTGAGGGATCTGCTTTCATTTGTTCTGCCTCATTTCATTTGGAAATACGGGAACTCTTCTTCCTTAGTTTGCCTCTGTTAACATCTGGAGTTTAGAATTGAAAGATAATCCCAACCCAGAAATTGTGCCCCCGTAGAAGGGGAATATTCAGCTGGGGAGATGGCTTAGTGGAATAAGTGCTTCCCTGGCAAGCACAAGGGCCTAAATTCAACCCCCAGTTCTGCCCCTCAAAAAGAAGGAGGGAAATTAAGAACTCTGTGGTAACACAAAAGAGAGAGACATATTCCTGCACAACAAGAACAACATGCCCATCACATCCTGATAATCAAGGTTATGCTGCCTGTGGGAAACTAGTATTGTCAAAAAGCTAAACTACTTCTTTATTGTTCAGTGAAACCAAGAGTTCCATTAACAAAGCTCCATGCCACTTATCTTACTCTACCTCAGAGATATCAAACTCTAATGAGTGAAATAATGTGTATTCCAATGTGTTATGGGAAATGCCTCAGTGTCAGCAAACTAATATTTTTGCTATAAAGAGTATCATTTCAGGAAATTTGTTGTGTGAGATTGCTTTTTTTTTTTAATAGCTGGGACCTCTATGTGGAGATAAAAGGTTTAAAGATTATACTGAAAAAACGGAGAAGGATGGACATCAAAATGTACTAAATCTTCAAAGTTTCTATCTCAGAACTTTGGTACACTAGTTATGAGGATTTGAATATAGTATCCTCCAGAAAGCCATTAATTTAAAGTTACTTTCAACAATACAGAAGCTACCAAGGTACACCTGGGAAGCATATATTTTAGATCAAGGAACATAGTAATAATCAATCTCTCAAATGGTCCATTGACAGTTTGTGGGCTTAAAACTCAATTTTACAAAAATATCCTCCCTCCCCATTCTAGATTTTTATACAGTTGATTTGTGGTTTCTCATAGAAAACTGAAAAATTCTTAAAAGGTTGGTAGCAAAGTCTTATGAATTCTTCCAAAGGCCAGGGCAGAGCACAAAGGCTGCATCAGTACTAATTTCACCTTTCCACCAACAGCAGCAAAATATGGGAACCATTTATGCTCATTTCATCTTTAGATTTTTGTCAGTCTTACCCTTTCAAACGTGTTCAAACAGATATGTGTTTATTTATTTGAAATAACAGTTATAGGATCTAAAACTAAATGAAACAAAACCCCCAGAGGCTGTCCAACGTCTAAGAATATGGCCATTTGTGCTTCAGGGACTGCTTTGCCTAAAATGCAGCTCTCTGTTCCCATCTGTTCTTGAGGGCCTGAGTCCCTGAGAATCTTTGCCTCAGTTTCCCCATATGCAAAATGATAGTAGTAAGCATCTGTGTTCACTGTTGGGAGGACTGCAGAACCTGGCACACCTGACATGCTGAGCCAGAGTGTAATCCATTTTAAGTGCCCAATAAGGTTAACCTTTGAAATGCTGAATTTTCTTTTATATTGTTTTTGAAACATGATAAATGATTGGTTGTTATTCAGAAGCTAAACCCATAATTCTACATGTTTGCAATCCCCAGAAGACAAAAAGAATTAATGTTATTAACAGGTAACTATTTGACTTATGTGGAATAATATTGTATTCCTTGTGTGTGATTCATTCCTACAGTGTATATTCAATTCTTATTTTATTCATAGAGCTCATAGCAGCACAGTGTCACATGTTTTGTATTATGTGCTCTGACCTTGGACCATGACCTACTGGTAGTACAATGGTATTTCAGTGGATAGAGGAGTGGAAAGCTTTTAAGGAACATACAGGGTCAGAAATTTTAAGTACTTTTTCAACAGCATTCTGACTGTGCCAGGGCCACGAGCCATCCTGTGACACCATCCTCTAAGTAACCCTGCCGTGTCCACTGCCACTTCTGAAGTTTCTTCTTGCTGTTATCAGACAGTGCTATCAAGTTAATTTGTGTTTCTCTAGCAGACATCTTTGAGCTGATTAATTCTAATCTCTGGTGTGGGAGAAACTGAAAATCTTGGGTGTATTCTTTGTTTCTGTACTTAAATCTGAACCTGTGGTGCTTCCAGTGAATACAGGAAGTGCTTATTATCCTGGGGAAAAGGAAGAGTATTCATTAAAGATATTGCACATGCATACTCAGAAGATAACTTTTTTTTTTTTTTTTTTTTTGGTCAGAATACATTTTAATCTTATTGCTAGGATGAAGAACCAAAACATATTTTGTCCTAATTAATCATCTGCCAGTAAAATGAAATATGGTACTACCTTTTAATTATCTATATTTAATTTACTATTTGCCAGGGCATGTTGGCCTGAAGACATCTGAGCTCCCTCAAGACGTGCAGGTGCAGTCCTGGGACAGCTCTTCTCTATATGCCAGAGTCTGGCAATTTCAAATAGATCAAAGTCATGTGTCCTTAGCAGAGCCCCAGAGTCTTGTTTTAGAAGGCAGACCATGGAGTGAAAGCCTTTAGTGCCATCAGGTTCTGGGTAGAATGGATCCTGAGCTCAAGAAGCTACTTCTGCCTGCAGAGAGCAGAGTAGCCGTTACACAGTCTTGTTGTGGTTGCTCATTCTGTCATCCTGGCCAGTTTAAAGACGAGCATGCTAATGCTTAAAATTTTTGCTTTGACCAATGTTACATGTGTAAATCTGGTAATCTGAGCAACTACATCGAAGATAAAAATGTGCAATATAACAAACATTTTTGAATTAAAAAAATAATAAAACCTGCCCCCACCCCCAAGCCCGCCGAGCGAGCGACTGGCCTGAGACATACAGGGCCAATTTATCTGACAACTCCTTGGAGCCCCTGCCTCCAAGCGTACATAGCTAGTGGGAATTTCTCAGACTCTCAGCATCCCAGTTTGGTGAGTGTGTGGTGAGTTGGAGGGAGAGCCTTTGGCTTCTTCCTGTGTGCATCACACTATGCAGAGGCCCGCCCCCAAGCCCGGCGAGCTAGCGACCTGCCTGAGACATACAGGGCCTACTCACCCGACAACTCCCCTGAGCCCCTGCCCCCAAGCCCACCTAGGGAGTGGGAATTTTATCGACTCTCAGCATACTTGTTCCGTAATTGTGTGGTGAGTCTGAGAGAGACCCTTTGGCTTCTTCCAGTGAGCGCTATGCGACATCCAGAGCCTCAGGCCCTAAGACATCCTAGCCAGAGACCTGCCTAACACATCCCAGACAGGCCTGCTTAGCAACTCCCCAGAGCCCCTGCCCCCAAGCCTGTGATGGGAATGAGAACTTCTGTGACTCTCCCGGCACTGTATCCACCCCTACCCAGCCTGATGAGTGTGGGGGAGAGCTTCTGCACCCCCAGTGCTCCGCTAACTAGGGACCCAACAGAGGAGAATCACAGGAGCTGCAGCAAAGAAGGAACTGAACACAACAGCTATATCCTGGCCAGGCATAACTGGATAATCTCAAACTTAATAGACAGGTACCTGAATCTCATTACGTGCTAAGATTATAACTGCACCAAAGCCCTACACCAAAGGTCAGAGGTCAGTACTATACAAAATGACAAAGATAAGGAGAAAAATGCAATCTCAGTCCTCGAGTCCACCAAAAGTGCAGAGGACACTAGTTCACCTGAAATGAATGAATTAGCAGATACAGAAGCAAAAGAACAACAGTAGAAAGGTATAGAGGAACTCATACCAGAATTAATGCCTGAAATAAAACCTAAATATTGCAATACATAGCAGCTGAAGTAATGAGTCAAATTCAGAAAGATATGGGGGAAACCCAATGCCCACCAGGAACAAGTGGAGAGAACATTATGCCAGCTGAAACACATGAATTAACAGCATCAGAAGCAAAGAAACAACAGCAGAAAGGTAAAGAGGAATTCAAACCAGAAATAATTTCTAAAATAAAAAAAGAATTCTTTGAAATGATAGCATCTGAAGAAGAGAATCAATTCTAGAAATATATGGAGGAAACCCAAATTGGAAGATCCTTTGCAGTAAAATAATTAACAGCTACCTCTAAAGAAGATATTGATAAAAAAAAAAAAAAATAGAGATCAGAAAGATGACTGATTCTTGGCATGGGGAATACAGAAAAGAAATAGAATGCATGAAACATAGTCAAAGAGATATAGAAAAACTAAAAATATCAATCACGAGTCTACAAAACCATTTGAGTAAAAGTGAGGACACAGTTTCAGATCTTGAAGATGCTGGTGCAGCTTGTGAAAACATGAGAAAGGATCTCTTAAAAACAAGGAGAATGCAGGAAAAAATAATCCATCACCTGCAAGATAGTGCCAAAATGAACAATGTGAGATTAATTGGCATAAATGAGAATGAAGGAGTCAATACAAATGATATAAAAAGAATATGGGCAGAAGTAATCGCAGAAAACTTCCCAAGAATGAGGAAATAATCCAACATTCAGATAACCAAAGCATACAGAATATCAAATAACTTCAACCCAAGTAAAATCACGCTTAGGCATATAATAGTCAAGATTCCAGAAATCCAGCATAAAAATAACATACTGAAGACTGTAGAGAGAAGAGGAAGATTACATCTAAAGGAAGACCCATCAGACTTATAGCCAACTTTTCTACACAAACCATGAAGGCAAGAAGAGCCTGGAGTAGAATTCTTCAAGTCCTGTATGAAAACAAATTCCAACCCAGACTATTATACCCTGAAAAACTCTATTTCAAATTTGATGGAAAAGTGAAATACTTCCACGACAAAGAACAACTAAAGAATTTCATGATCACAAAGCCATCCATTCACAGAATACTGAAAGATATTCTAGAAACAGACCAAAATGACCATAACTCCACGAATGAGAAAGGAAGGAACCCACTAAGCAGGGCAAACAAACACAGGATACAAAGGAGTAAACAACAGCAGGTAAATACCATTACAATCATAAGTCAACACATCTCAATGATAACCATCAATGTAAATGGATTCAATTCACCACTTAAGAGAAATAGACTGGCACAATGCATTAGAAAACAAAATCCAACAATATGCTATATACAAGAGATACACTTAACGCAAAAGGACATTCATAGGCTCAAAGTCAAAGGAGGGAAAACAATACTACATGCCCCAGCAACTCAGAAAAAAGCAGGAGTAGCAATTCTGTTCTCAGACAGTCTCAACTTCAAACCAAGAATGATCAAATGACACAAAGAAGGCCACTATATATTGGTTAGGGGAAAAATTCAGGAGCAAGAGGTAACACTCATAAATATCTATGCACCAAATACAAGCGCAAACATCTATATAAGACAAATCTTAATGGACATGAAAAACCTAATATCCAAGACCACAATCTTAACAGGAGACCTTAACACACCCTTATCTCAAAAAGATAGATCAACCAGACAAAAAATTAGTAAAGAAGTAGCAGAACTGAACCAGAGCTTGGAAAAAATGGACCTGGTGGACATAAACAGTGTGTTCCACCCAACCACAGCTGAATACACATTTTTTTCAGCTGCACATGGGTCCTTTTCCAATATAGACCACATACTGGTCCAGAGGCCATGCCTAAGTATATGCAAGAAAACAGAAATTATCCCATGCATATTGTCTGACCACAGTGCAATGAAACTGGAAATAAAATTCAAAGGAAACCAGCAAAAACCACTACATTCATGGAAACTAAACAACACTCTACTCAACAATCAATGGATCACAGAAGAAATTAAACAAGAAATTCAACAATATCTACAATTCAATGAAAATTCAAGCACAACTTAACAGAATTTATGGGATGTGTTGAAAGTAGTTCTTAGAGGGAAAATTATAGCTATGAACTCACACATTAGGAAAACAGAACGGGAACAAGTAAACACCCCAATATTGCACCTCTGAAATTTAGAACAAGAAGAGAAAATCAAACCCAGAGCACAAAAACAGGAAGAAATCATAGACAAGAGCAGAAATTAATTCAATTGAGATGCAAATCAGCTCAAAGAATCCACAAACCAAAAAGCTGGTTCTTTGAAAGACTAAATAAAGTTGATAAGCCTCTAGCCAACCTCATAAAAAAGAGGAATGAAAAAATTCAAATACAAGCAATATGGAATGAAAAGGGTGAAATCATCACAGACCAAGTGGAAATTAAGAAGATTATCAATAGTTACTTTGAGAATCTTTATGCTCACGAAATAGAAGACTCAGAAGAAATACACAGATTCCTTGAAAGGTAAAAATTATGAACTGAACCAGGAAGATATAACAACTCTCACTAAGCCATTAACAGCCAATGAAATATGAAATGTAATATAAAGCCTACCAACAAAGAAAAGTCCAGGTCCTGATGGATTCACAGCTGAATTCTACAACAAATTTATAGAAGATATAAAAGAAGCAGTCCTCCCAAAATCATTTCTGGAAGCAAGTATTACATTGATTCCAAAACCAATGAAAGACACAACAGAAAAGAGAACTACAGTTCAATCTCCCTCATGAACACAGATGCAAAAATCCTCAATAAAATCCTAGCAAATAGAATACAGCAAATCATTAAGAAGATCATACACTATGACCAGGTAGGATTCATCCCTGGGATGCAAGGATGGTTCAGTATTTCAAAATCTATAAATTTAACACACAATATTAACATACTGAAATCTACAAACCACATGATCATCTCAATTGATGCAGAAAAAGCTTTTGTTTAATTTTTATTTTAATTTTTTATTTTGTTGAACTACAAATATCAATGAGACAGTTTTAAGATACCTTGACAAGATAGATTTGATAAATTAATACATTGCAAACTGTATTCATAATGTTTTGGTATTGTAGAAGGTGCATACATGATATTATACTTACACGCAGTATTATAGCATACATCTCTTATCAGTAAATTGAGAGAGTGTAGCTGTTTGTGTATCTTATTTATTATACTTGAATTACATAAAACATTCAATAATTAATACTTTCTACTTTGCTATTTTCCTAGTGGTTGTACATAGTACTAGAATCCGACATAATATCCTGTCCAACAACCATTAGTGCAAATCTTGCCTCTCATAGAATTCTGTAGAAGCATGGCATTATCTATCCCCACTGTACTGTCCATACACACACATCATGATTCTTCCGTCTTATACCCTTTCCTTTGTCTACACCTATCAAAGTTGGGCACTCCATTGTCATTCAACTACTTTGGGTGCCTGAACTCGACTACACAATCCAACACAGTCCAGCATTCCACAACAATAGTGAGTTATCTGAAGAAGTTGTCAACCATAGCCATTACAGCTCACTTTAGTATTATGGCCCTGCGCTGTATACCTCATTTTTATACTTTTCTGCTGGATGGTTAAGATGTATATAGAGCAAGACCTATATACCAACTCATGTACTTTTTGTTTCTTATGAGGTCAGTGAAGTCCCCTCAGGGTTTATCTTGTAGTCCTGTACCTTATTCTGCAGATCCTTTGTCTGTGTCATCCATGTGGATGAGTCATGGCCAATGCTTGATCAGTTTGCTCTAGAATAGCAAAAGCTATCTTGGCCAATAAAGACAAGGAAAGAGGCATCAGAATTCCTGACTTGTAATTATACTACAAAGCCACTGTGATAAAATCAACATGGTATTGGCAACAAAATAGACCTGAGGATCAATGCAATAGATTAGAAGGTGCAGAAGCATCTTTGAACACACTCAGCCATCTGATCTTTGACAAAGAGGCCAATCATACTTATTGGAAGAAAGATAGCCTCTTTAACCAATGGTGCTGGAAAACTTGGCTTTCTACATGTCCAAAACTAAAACTTGACCCAGCTCTATCACCATGCACTAAGTTATACTCAAAATGGATTAAAGATCTAAACATTAAAACAGAAACACTCAATCTCCTGGAAGAGAAAGTAGGAGGAACTCTTGAAGACATAGAGGTAGGTAAAGAGTTCATGAATAAACATATATTCACATGGGAAGCACTTGAAAGAATCAGCAACTGGGATCAACTCTTCTTGAGGAGCTTCTGCACGTCAAAAGAAATTGTCAACAGAGTGAAAAGAGAACCCACAAATTTTGAAAAAATCATAACTAGTAAGCAATCAAACAAAGGTCTGCTGTCTAGAATATATAAAGAACCTAAGATATAACAGGGCCCTCAGATTTAAAGACCCAATTCAGAAATGGGCATCTGAGATGAATACACACTTCTCAGAGGATGAAATTAAAAAAGCGAATAAATATATGAAAAAATGCTCACATCGCTAGCCATCTATGAAATGCGAATAAAAACAACATGGAGATACCATCTCACTCCAGAAAGAATGGGTATCATAAGGAAATCAACCAGCAACAAATGTTGGAGAGGTTGTGGGGAAAAGGGAACACTGCTCCACTGCTGGTGGGAATGTAGACTGTGTGGAGGTCAGTGTGGAGACTCCGCAAAAGAGTAGAAGTAGAAATCCCATTGAAGCCGGCTGTCCCCCTACTGGGAATTTTCGTAGAGGAACTGAAAACATCGTATCATAGTGATATATGTGTACCTACGTTTATAGTAGCACAAGTTGTGATAGCACAATCTTGGAAACAACCAAGATGTCCATCACATGAGGAATGGTTGAAAAAGATGTGGTGATTCTATATAATGCAGTATTATTCAGCTATTAAGAATGATAAGCTTGAAGCATTTATATTGAACTGGCTGCCACTTGAACATATACTCCTAAGAAATAAACCAGACACACATGTGTAAATATCGTATAGTCTCCTTAGTATAAGAAGCAAAAAGAAGAAATACAAATGCACATGTACAACAACAACTAAAAACAATAGAGTTAGATAAGGCAAACTGAATGGCATATGCTACAGGATACTAATCATCTTTTCTTCTGGATGCTTAACAACCTAAGTTCACAGATCAAAATTGGAGAAATAGAAGAGCCACAAGGCCAGCCAACATTTTGGCCCTAGCCTTTCAAGGTCAGCGAAGACTCAGGACATAGGAGAACCTGTACTGAAACATCATGAAATTCAGTTGAGCTCCAAATTTTCTGAACAAGGAGATTATGGAGCCACAGAGGAATGAGATCAAAGTTCTATAGTGTGCCTGGGGAGAGTCACACGGAGAGAAAACTTTCAGGTTCTCACAGAAAAAGCTTTTGACAAAGTCCAACACTCATTCATGTTCAAAACCCTACAGAAAATTGGCATAGATGGACTACCTCAAGTTGATAAAAGCCATCTCTGACAACCCAACAAAAAAGGTCTAGACAAAAAAAGGAGGGATACAAAGGAAGAACTATCATGTGTTTTTATAAACAATACAGTTAGGATAAATATGCAGTGCTTCTGCATAATTCTATGAGAGTTAAGATTTGCACTGATAGTCGTTGGACAGGATGTTATGTCGGCTTCTAGTACTATGGACAACCACTAGAAAGATAACAAGGTAGAAAGTATTATTTATTGAAACTGTGTTATAATTCAGCTTTAAAAATAAGTACACAGGTACATTCTCTTCATTAATTAGAGACATTTTCTCTAATAGTGTCTGTAAGTAGAATATCATGTATGCACCTTGTATGATAACAAACCATTACCAAAACAATTTGCAATGTATTAAAAAAAATAAAACCATAATGAAAAATATGGCATAAACCTTAAAATGACTTTCACCTGTTTTTTGTTTTGGGGCCTGCAGCAAAATTGTAAAAATAAAGACAGAAATAATACTAACTTAGTGTTAAGATAAATGTTGCATAAAATAGCATTAATAAATGCCCTCACAGTAAGGACAATAACAATGTGTGGTTATTCTGTGTATGGAGGAGCTTCCATTGTTTAAGCATATTTTCTCGGCTCTGACCCTGGACTATGATAAGTGGAAAACATTGCTTCACATGAGGCTTAGGCTCACTGTTTCCATTTGTTTTGGCTGGTTCTTGTCTTTTAAGAAACACCAAAGAAGGAATTGGATAGATAGCTCAAGTAGAGTAAGTGTTTGCCTTGCAAGTGCAAGAGACTGAGTTCAATGCTGTGTTCCAACAAAAAAAAAAAAAAGATAGAAACAGCAAAGAAGGGACCATTACAGTCCCATACAGGTGTCAGAATGGTTAAGACAGTCTGATGAACTATGAAAAAGGCATCAGTCTTCACAAGAAAGAAGGTTAGTTTTTCCTCTTTCTTTACTGGAATTGTTATTTAGAGCTTTGTCTACAGAAAAAGTCGAATAATCATTCCCTTGGTTTGTCCCTGAACTATTATGAAACATTACAACATGGAAAGTGTTGCACAGAATTCATAAAACACTAGGCTTGAAAGGCCTAGAGATTGAAATGAGAAAACAATCAGCAAAAAACCTAGTTCCCTGGTGTCCTGCTGCTTCCCTAGGGGATGGAATATAAAAATGCACCTCAGGAAAACGACAGAAACATGGTTCCTTTTTGCTCAGTTCTGTAATCCAAGCATCGGCCTGGTGGTTCTCTAAATGATGGAAGCGCTAAAGCTGCCTGCCTGGGAGGTGCGCATCTGAGAAGCAGGTCAGATCCTTGCTGATCACCCAGTGTTTGAGAACCAGGTGGTGACAATAGCCACAGCAGGAAGAGAGGTTCTGCAGAAGCGTGATTATGAGCTGCAGATGGAAGGGCCTGGACAGCTGTTAGTGGGCACTGGGCTGTAGCGGTTGTATTGGTAGATGTTCAATACTGGACCAGAATTGTTCATTTTCTACAGAACATGTTGGGATCCTGCACTAAGTCCCTATGGTCCTTCTGTTAAAAGTTGACCACAGATATATTATTTCAACACTTTTCCCTTTGTTTTCCTTTCCTTCTTACTTTTACATTTCTCTTCCTTGAACAGTGAAGCATCTCCCTTCAATTAGTTGGAAAATTCTCTAACTTTTAGCCTCCCAACAGGATTAGACCTGCTTAGAGTAACTAGTGTTCTCCATCTGATAAATAAGGGGATTACAGCAATAACTGCTGTCAGCATTTTTCTCATTTAAACAAATAAAGCTGACAAATGATGAAGTTCTGTGCTGCTCTGTTATGTTTAGTACATGCAGAGCAATTATTCATCTGCTGCCAACATTAGTCTATCCACAACTAAACCATGCCGCAGTGTAGAAGGCTTATTAGCATATCAGTACCATAGTCATATTTTTTATGTTCTGTAAGACTCTACTCCATAACAGAGGCTGATGTGTATAATTTGCACAATAATTTAAAGGGTTGGACTTTTCTATGCTTATTAGAGTTATGCAAGTTATTGGGTACAATGCTAATCTTATTTATGAGATGCCATCTTTTATTTGCTTGGAGCTTTTGTGCCACTGTAGCATTTTCTATGAACAAGTTAGCTGTCATCTCTGGAAATGTAGAAGTAGATAGCTATCTCTGCAAGCAGCACTAGAGCATGAACTTCAGTGGAGAAAAATCAGAGAGAAGTTTCCTTGAATAGAGCCACTTTGCTTGGATGTATCTTGTGGATATACCATATGCACACACACATACACCAACACACAGATACACACACATATGTGTAACTATTTATAAATGTTACAAAAGTAAAGGCCTGGGAAAGAATGTACTACTTTCTTAGAATGTAGTCTTATTAAAATAGCTATTCCACTACAGAGGGACAAAGCATATTAAGTAAAAGTCAGTCTTGAGTTTCCAAGAGTGCTCCTAGAGTGTTAGGCTTTCACAAAACCAAATACCTCATATGAAAGGAACCAAAGACCTTAGAGGAAAAAGAGTATGATCTAGAAGGAGGATACAATTTTTATAAGATGGTAAGGTGACCTTCATGGTCAGCCAACTTGATGATGTGGTAATATTGCCTGAGACAAATTAGATAGTTTGCTAACACTCTTATTCCTAAAGAAGAAGCTGTCAATTACGATGTACGTATTAAGGCCACCCAGGTATTGATTTGCAGCTAATACATATTAAATGTAACAACTATATCTCTGCTAATTGCAGAAAAGAATTCAACAGTAATTTTACAGAATTAGGTGTCAAAAGATTAGCCAAGCTTTATATTTACAGTATTTATGATTTATGATTTGGGAATGTGATGATGCCAAAAGTAAACTTTAATACCTTAATGTCTATGATATGAGGAGGAAAGAAAAGTGGTACAAAGGAATTTGTTGAGAAGTAGAAAGATAGCTATAGAACCAGATAAAGGCAGGACAAAAATTGCCAAGCTACAGAAGATAAAAGAAAATGTCAGAAAAAAAGACAGAAATTGTATACAGAGTAAAAAATGAGTAAGGAGGCTTCTTCACAATGGGTTTGCCATGACAGCACAGCTGTAGTGAAAATCACCACTAAATCCAAGCCAACATCGGAGAGTAAACAACTCACATTAATATCATCATCATTGGACATGTGGACTCTGGAAAATCCACCACCACCAGCCATCTGATCTACAAATGCAGTGGCATCGACAAAAGAACCATTGAAAATGTGAGAAGGAGGCTGCTGAGATGGGGAAGGGTTCCTTCAAATATGTTTGGGTCTTGGACAATCTGAAAGCTGGGTGTGAGCATGGTAACACCATTGACACCTCCTTGTGGAAATTTGAGATCAGCAAGTGTAATGTGACCATCACTGATGCCCCTGGACACAGAGACTTCATCAAAAACATGATTATAGGCATACCTCAGGCTGACTGTGCTAGCTTGATTATTGCTGCTGGTGTTGGTGAATTCAAAGCTGGTATCTCCAAGAATGGGCAGACCAATGAGTATGCCCTTCTGGCTTACACCCTGGGTGTGAAACAACTAATTGTTGATGTTAATAAAATGGAGTTCACATAGCCACCCTACAGCCAGAAAAGATATGAGACAATTGTTAAGGAAGTCAGCACCTACATTAAGAAGTTTGGCTACAACCCTGACACTAGAGCTTTTGTGACAATTTCTGGTTGGAATGGTGACAACATGCTTGAGCCAAGTGCTAACATGCCTTGGTTCAAAGGATGAAAGGTCACTCATAAAGGTGGCAATGCCAGTGGAACCACACTGCTTAAAGCTTTGGATTGCATCCTTCCACTCACTTGCCCAACTGACCAGCCTTTGCAGCAGCCCTTCCAGGATGTCTACAAAATTGGTGGTATTGGCACTGTTCCCATGGGCAGTGAGTGGAGACTGGTGTTCTCAAACCTGGCATGGTGGTCACCTGTGCTCCAGTCAACATCGTAACTGAAGTCAAGTCTGTTGAACTGAACCATGAAGCTTTAAGTGAAGCCCTTCCTGGGGACAGTGTGGGCTTCAATGTCGAGAATGTCTCTGTCAAAGATGTCCAGCAAGGCATTGTGACTGGTGACAGTAAAAACTACCCACCAATGGAAGGAGCTGGATTGTCTGCTCAGGTGATTATCCTGAACCATCTCAGCCAGATTAGTGCTGGCTATGCCCCTATACTGGATTGTCACACAACTCACGTTACTTGCAAGTTTGCTGAGCTGAAACAAAAGATTGATCTCCAGTCTGGTAAGAAGCTGAAATATAGGCCCAAGTTTTTGAAATCTGGTGATGCTTCCATTGTTGACATGGTTCCGAGCAAACCCATATGTGTTGAGAGTTTCTCTGAGTACCCACCCCTGAGTTCTTTCACTGTTTCAATATGGGACAGTTGTTGTGGATGTCATCAAACCTGTGGACAAGAAGGCTGATGAAGCTGGCAAGGTCACCAAGTCTGCCCAGAAAGCTCAGAAGGCAAAATGAATATTATTCCTGACACCTGCCTCCCCAGTCTTAATCAGTGGTGAAAGACCAGTCTCAGAACTGTTTCTCCCAGTTGGCCATTTAAGTTTAATAGTGAAAAACTGGTTAATGATGACAATGAATTGTAAAACCATCAGAAGGAAAGAAGAATGTTTTGTGGACCATTGTGTGTGAGTGTGTGTGTGTGTGTGTGTGTGTGTGTGTGTGTGTGTGGCAAGTTTTAAGTTATTAGTTTTTAAAATCAATACTTTTTAATGGAAACAACTTGACCAAAAATCTGTCAAAGAATTTTAAGACCTATTAAAATAAAGTCTAATGAGAAAAAAAAAAACACCTAAAGGGATAAACATTAAAAGGAAGAAGAAAAATAGAGATTTAAAGAAGAAAAAGTGATTAGCAGGAAGGGCAGAGGGCAAGGGAAGATTGCCGAAGTCACAGGAAACCAGAGAAGACAGGAGAGAGAAAAGAAAAGCATCAGAAATATAGCTCAATGGCGCCAGTGCCTACCTGGTCCTAAGTTCAGTTTGCAGTGGGGAGTGGGGATGGTGGAGAGAGAGAGAGAGAGAAAGAGAGGGGGAGAGAGAGATACAGACAGACAGAGACAGGCAGACAGAGACAGAGAGATAGTGAAAGAAACAGACAGAAAGACAGACAGAGACAGAGGAAGAAGAAAGAAGAAGAGAAAGAGGAGCAGGAAGAGGAAGAGGGAGGGAAGTGGGGAAGGAAGAAAGCTAGAATAAAATGAAACAAAAACCCTAAACACAATATTCACACTCATAAACACAAAAAAAGAATAAACAACCAAATGAATGACAACCACAAAAATAAAAACCCAAAAGCAAAGCAAGAAGAAGAGGAGGAGGAGGAGGAGGAGGAGGAAGAAGAAAAAGGAGAAGAAGAAGAAGAAGAAGAAGAAGAAGAAGAAGAAGAAGAAGAAGAAGAAGAAGAAGAAGAAGAAGAAGAAGAAGAAGAATTTTCTCCGTAATTTGAAGCCTGTGGTTATCTTCTAAAATCTATAGTTTTGGGGCAGTGTCCAGTTCAACATACATTCTGCTCTTGTTGTTAGCTAAAGGAAGCAGTCAGAACTCAAATCTATGCTGGAATCACCAGCAAACCAGCAGTAGAATTAGACTGAGATGCCGTCTCTGAGATTTTAAAAATCAAGGGAACTGTGTGTGAACCCAAGCTCTGGTTGTAGGGTTAGGACCTGAGTTCTTTAGCTTATAATTCTCTATGTCTCTTGCTGGCCTGACCATGGTTTCCTGAGAAGGGACCTCTCCCATGGTTGGGCCTCACCCCTGGGAACCCTGAGATAAAGCTAATCCTTGGCTGTTCTGAGTCTCAGGTTCATTTGTCCCCTTTCTAGAATGGCATCCAACCAAACAGTCTCCAAGGAATGTGGAACCTGCATGGCCTTGAGTCCCTCACCGACTGTGCTAGTACACACCATCCACTGTTCTGTTCAGCTAGTGTTTTTTTGAGGACAACTTTCACTGCTTATCTGTATATTTAATCTTCCTCTTGTAAGCCAGGAGCCAGGGAGAAAGTGTGGACTGCCCCTTCTTTGTCTGCCTTGAGGTCTGCTGCCTTAATCTCTCTGTAGGCTCGTTTTTGAGTTTCAGAGATCCACATACATCCTTCTTTTCTTCCCTCAGTTGTTATTTTCCAGTGCTTGAATCCCAAATCTTCGAGAGGCTGATCTGTTTCTGCTTACTACTCTGCCATCTTCCCAGAAGGAGAAGGCCCTGCAGGTGGTACTTAATGCTTTCCAAAGTGTGATGTAGCGCTCCTGTCCACATGCAATAATCACATTTTTTAGTTGGGCCATGTTGTTGGTTGAGCCCATGGTGATGTCCTTGCCAGATTGTTAATTTCCAGAGTCTGCAAACAGCTTGCTTGTGATTTTGACTTTCCTTTGCAGACCAACGAATGTAGAAGTTGTATACCTGCCTTACGGAGCATTTAAATTTTAAGCCTCAGGCCCTCTACTTAGCCCCTCAGGATCAGGGAATAAACCCACAGTGATATCCATTTATATCAACAAGAGAATATGATTATTATTTCAGGTAACCATTTCTAAGCCTGCCTATTCTCTTCCACGGGAACTACAGTAGGAAGGCTCTTGCCAGTGTTTCCCACTTATGCTACCTCATGATTATACTGCTGCTTCCTCAGGAGGCCTGTGTTGTGTGCTTTGACTTTTCTTTCTAGGTATTTATGAGTATGAGATTGTCATGACCATTTATGCATGTCTGATCATGCTAGATCAAAATAAATCCTGGAGACCCTCAAAACACCCTGGTACCATGATTCAGTCACAGCACATTTACAGGTTTGATGTGAAGAGCACACATTTCTCATTTCCATGTGAATAGTCTCTGAGGCCTTCTGTCTCATTTCTCATTTGACAACTTAGATACACTTGCAAGATGGGGAGAGTGAAAAATGGAAGTGTTCCCTGGTCACTCAGCCATCTTTCCAAGCAAGCCTATGATGCTTAGGGGAGACCCTGTTTTCCACAGCATCGATGTATTTTGTCTCCATGGTTACCCTTCCCCAAAGCAGGATAGATGTGCTATGGAGTAACTAGTAGTGTTCCTCCACCTCCCACACAAATGTGTTGGTTTGGTACCCTTTCTTCCTCTTCAAAGTAGAGCCCCTGCCCTTTGCCTCAAGCCAAGGCAGAAAATAAAAAGCCAGCAACCATCTTATCCAGAATTATGCTTTATTGCCAGTTCTTCAACTTTACTTTCTGCTTTCTGTAGTCTTCTTTCTGTAGTTAAATTCCTTTAAAATAAAATCATACTTTCTTTCTTCCTTCTGTCATCTTCTTCCTTCTCCACACTGATGCTCCTTTCCTTGTGCTTGTCTTACCACTCAACTTTTTTGGGGACTGGTATTTTGCAGCAGAAGTGACCAAAGCCAGGACCTTGTACATGCTGGACAAATGCTCTGATGATGAGCTGTGTGCCACACAGCCTTTTATTTGCCTCCACAGATGGGGGAAAGGCAGTAACAGCAGCAATAACAAAAACGGGTTCTCCAGGAATGTTCCTCTTGTTCACCAGAGGAGATGACTGAGTGACACCTCCCTGACAAGGACAAGGCAGTGCTTGGGCTCTTACTACCAAAAGGGGGAATATAAACTATCCAGTGGCAGAGAGAAGAGTTTCTCTGCTTTACAGCATGCCTCCAACAAATTGTAAATGTTCACTTCAGATTGTACATGTACTTGTCTATATGATTTCTCATCACTGTGCATAACATTGGCTGAGTGGAAGGGATGCTGCCTGCACATAATTACTCCTGCCTCTCCATTCTTATTCATGTTGCTTGGATACAGTGCCTGACCCATGCAACTGAAAGGAGGAGAGATTTATTTTGACTCAGAGTTTATAGAGGATTTGGTCCATAACCCAGCTAGCTTCAAGGCAGAACAGCATGACAGGAGAAAAAGCTCAGGAAAAAGCAGCAAGACCACGGGAAGGCTATGGGAGAGACACATATATGCCACACCTCAGAAGGCCACCTCACCCAGGGTTCACTTAGCAACATCACACGTACCTATCATGCATGAATGCACTAATCTACAGATGAATATCAGCCCCAGTAACCTTCCCAAAGTTCCACCTATGAGAGTACAAGGTTTTGGGAACACTAAGATATAAAACATGCCATATTAACATATTTTAATAATTAAGCTAAAGTACTTGAAACACAGGGACACTATTTGATCATGGAGAAGCACCTGAGCAATGTGCTGGTTTTGGTGTACAGCACAAGGGGATCAGTTTGTAACTTTAACTGTGAACAAGTGGCTCAGCCTCTCTGCCCTGGTTTTCTCATCCATGTATACAAGATACAGTAGCATGCCTCTGTGTGCTGCAGAACTGTATGAACAAAGAGGAGCGGGGTTGTCAGGAAGCTGGGCTCTTCTGGGGAAAGCAATCACATGTTCTCTTTCCTCTATCTCTGTCCATTTAAGTGCAAGGAAGAGTGTGGGAAATGTGAGCTGGACAGAGGAGACATACACATAATAATGACTAACGCCCTATTTACAGTGGATTTATTGACATGGCTGGGAGAATGCCTTTCATTCAGGACACTTTGTGAAAAGTGGCCACTTAAAAAGTGGCCATTTTCCCCCGCAAAAAGAAAGGTAGGCGATCTTTGGTCAGAAGTGTTGAGAATGCTGACAGTCCCCAGTTAGAAGCATCAAGCACCTTTTCTATTAGGAAAATGCAGAGTTATAAATATCCAATTGCAGGTAGAGGTCTTAATAGGTCTAGTTGTGCTCTCTTTCTAGAATGCTTCCTTGCTTTAGTATCATCCTATTGTTCTGGGGTTTTCTTGACTTTTTCTATTTATGACTCATGAGACTTAACTTGGTTTATCTTCTATGTTTCTCATCAGAGTCCCTATTCTGGTCTTTAGATCCTATTGGCTGTATAGTCCTGAGGCTTTGCATTGATGTTTCAGACCTTCGTTGGATTCTCAGCCTTTCTTCTCTTCCTGTGTGCATCCTTTATTCTCTTTCTTTAAGCCACGTCTTTACACAGGACCCTCATAACTGCTAAAGCCTGGGGTGCAGGCATTTGTAGAACTACCTGCAACTGTCTGCACAGGTGTGTTGAGGCCCATTTAGTTTTCAACTATTGACTTTGGTAGTATGTTCCTCATAGTAGGATATACAAAGTAGGATAAAGACAAAGGATCAAGTCAAGGTACTATGAAAACTGTTATGGTACGTTGTAGCCACCTTGGTGAGTAATGCTTTACACTTATGCTCTCCAACCTGCTCAGCTGGTGGGATCTAATTAGCAGTAATATATTATTGTTAAAGTAATTAAAACCTTGCTTTGATTAAAGAGAGGGCTGTTAATTAAAAAGAAAAGGTTTCATAACCTCATCTTTAAATCTCAGAACACAATGGCCTCGGCTGATTTCTCCGTCTTCCCCACCAGGCTTGAAGGTTCGGGAGGTGTTTATCAATGTCACCAGGCAGCAGGTGGAGGACTTCCACGGGCCAGAGGACTACTGGTGCCAGTGTGTGGCCTGGAGTCACCTGGGCACTTCCAAGAGCAGGAAAGCCTCCGTGCGCATAGCCTGTAAGTACGTCCGTCTGGGGTGATGACTGTGGGGGCGCGGGGAGGGGCCGAACGGAGCTGAAGAGGAGCTTGGAATTGCAGTGTGCTTCTGCAGAACATATATTGAAGGGGAGCAGAAATCATCAGAATCATTCCTCTACATATTTACTCTGGCAAATTGTATTTCAATAATTCTTTGGGAGGACAATTAGCAAATTCCTTTCCTTTGGCAAGAAATTCTGCCACAATTGTTGGGATGCAGGTATTTCAGTGAAGCCAAGAAAAACCGTGAGTGAGAGAAAGAAGCCCACACAAAGGGATTCTGCTGCTTCCCATCAATGACAAAGTTCAGAGGACATTAATGGGAAAAGTTGAGCGAAGACTGTTTACTCTGTGCTTTCCAAAAAACCTGCAAAAATAAGACATTAAAAGCATTAAGGGATTTTTATAGCCTACTGTTAAATCTCTTTTTTCTGAATCTTAAAACATGGAAATGGGCTTTGAAACTGCATTTATTTGACCCAAGTAGAGCTTAAAAAATACACGCTTGGAAAATAATAAAGAAGAAAGGAAGAAAATTGCTTTTCAGGAGTGCACAAGATTTCTTTATCATATTTCAGCATCAGTGTTTTTATAATCTAAAAAAGATTTGTAGATACAGCATATCTCCTCCTTTAAAATGTCTTTCTCCAAGCCGCTTCCATTAGCCCCCTCCGCAGGTGCCCCTCAGCATCCTTCTTGTGCCCAGGAGTGTAAAAGCCCCTGTGGAAATGAACAGGAAGGTGGAGGGCAGAGATGGTTATTGTTGTTTTATTCAAATAGTGCCTTTAGAGGATGCCATAAAGGGTGCAGGACAGGAGGATTTATTTGAGGACAAGGAATTCTTCCTAGCAGATGTTGATAGAGTAGGGATTACGAATAGGAATGAATTGCTATTTGCAGGGACATTTATGTTTCCTGGGAAATGAAATTTTCCTCCTACAGCATTTCATCTTCATTGTGCTGGTGGCTTGGGAGGCCAGTGATGAGCGCAGCCTGGGACCTCACAGGCCAGGGACAAGAGGTCACCTACTGAGCTGTGCTCGTGATGGTAGAGCCAGGGGAAGTATTTCTTCTACAGTTTTATCTAGTTAATTAATGTTATCCTTTGAGTATTTTGTGATTTGAAAATAAGAGGTCAGCTAAAAGAAGGACTGTACCTGCAATTACCTTTCCCATCATGAGCCCAGGTGTCTTTTTCCCTGCAGGACTTGGTCAGGCCAGCCAGGGCATTGTGCCCTCCAGCCCAAGCAAGTATCTCTCAGACCGTGTCCAAATGGAACACAAGTAGGGTTTCAACACGGCCCTTCCATTTCTTCCTTTCCGGTCTCACTTTCCCCTCCCTCCTTTTCATCTGCTATAAAGCCCACATGACCTGTTCTTTGAGCTGCTACAAATAGTCTAATCTGTCTGCCTCTAGTCTCTCATACCACCATACTTCCTGGCTTCATTCCTGATTGCCAACTGCCTGCCAGATTTCTCCAGGAGCTTTCCAAGGGTAAGGCTTTACTTGTGCTTCCATAGTTTATTAAGCACTTTCGTGTCACTAGGACAAAGTATCTGCCATGAGCATTTTAGGAGGAAAAGAGTTTGGCTCATATTTTCAGAGAGTGAAGCCCATGCTTGGCTAGCTCCAAGGTATAAAGAGTATGGCATTGGGCTTCGCAGAAAAAAAAAAAAAAAAATCAAGCAAACTTCATGCACAATACCCAGGCATCTGAGAGAAAGAAAGAGACAGTGGAAGCGCTGTACCCCCCAAAGTCACACGGCAGTGACCCACCTCTTCCGTCAGTCTCTCCTCACTAAGAAGCCATGCATCACGGGTACAGAAATTCTATGATGCTCTCAAGTGGCAATCAAACACCAACAAAGCACCACTCGTGTCTACCTCTGAATGCCACTTTGCTTCATCTTTCCCAGTGCTCTGGGTGCAGCTCCTTGGTGTGCGCGTTAACTCTTGCTGTCTCTAGTTCTACACATCTGTTGCCTTATTGGAAAAGAACTCAGACCCCGAAATCCTGTTGGCTTTTCAGTCTTTTTTAAATTTTATTTTGAAAAGTAAAAGCAAAAGCAAGAACAAAAACATCAGAAACAAAGACAGAAGCAGAATGACATACAAGAATACATATGTTGCAGATTTTCAAAACAAGAAATTCTGTTACTACTTAGTTTTTGAACAGTCTGCTTCATTATTTTGAACTTTAGGTCTTCATTAGTGAATAAGCACTACTTTATAGAGTTTGTATGAGTTAGATATATTGAAGCTATGTTTAAAACTTACCATGGTGCAGATTAGTATATCAGATTAGTATATCGGCACCATGCTGCCCCTTTATGACATACTCAGTCCTCTGTAGCTCCAGTGTCTTGGACTAGCTGCTGTGTATTCTTTAGTGCCATTTGTTGAACTAAATGAAATTTATAGTACCTTCATAATCATTCTGCAGACTGTGGAGTAAGAAGTCATTGTAAAACCTGTTTGCTGGCAGCCTGCTCTTCTAGGAATGATAGAATCAATGAGGGAGGGATAAAATCTACCAGAGAGGAATCATGATAGTCATGAAATATATATTTTCAGTTTAGTAATACTGCAAATCTCTCCAGAAATTAAGAAAATTCATTCTGTCGTTTTCACATATGATGCACACATATATGTATGATAAAGTAATTTTAAGTAAAAATATATCAGAATATCATTAAAGCCTATATTATATAATTCACTAATCTCTAATAATCACCACAGCATATTTTAATTCTTCCCAGGTAGCTAGTAGATTCCTTAATTTATTTCATGTTACTTATGCAAGCTATGACACGATTTGTCATTAAATATTGCATTTGACTTGGGGATCTGTGTGCATTAAACTGTAAATTTGAACTAGTTAAATTGAAATTTAACTAGTATATTAGCATAAAAATTTGTGGGAGGGACTTTCTTCAGGACAATAGTTGACTTTTTAAAAAAAATGCTTGCAGAATAAAAAACATGCTTTTAAGAAACAATTTTCATGTTTTGTTAACATGAAAGAAAAAAGGGCTTTGTCTATTTTTTGTAAGTACTTCTCATCAAATAACACATTGCACAAGAAAATAGTTTTTAGTACCAATAAGTGAAATGCCAAATTGGGTATAATTACTGCTATGTCTCTTCTTTTTAAGATTGTTTTTAAAGTGCTGGAAGCATCTTAGTGTATTAAAGGAGGATTTTGATAGGTGGACATAGCATATGAATCTTATGGCAATCATCTTGAGAAGACTTTGCAAAATCATTTTTTATATTACTCATTGAGTTGTTCAACATCAGAGCTCCTTATGCTTCCTATATTTAACCTATGATCCATTAAAAATGTAACAGTTTTGTTTTGCTTTTTTCTGTTTTTCTTGCTGGAATGGGAGACTGAACTTAGACCTTTGTGCTTGCCAGGGAAGTGCTTAAAACATTTAAAGTAAGTCTTTTTTTTTTGACAGAACTGGGGATTGAACTCAGGCCCTTGCACTTGCCAGGCAAACACTTGCAGAATGTAGCAGTTTTGAAATGGCAGTGGGTAACACCTCCATGGCATCTGGGCCATTCGGCTGTGGGATGTGTTGACTGAAGTGTCTTCATATTGTCACATTCCTCAGTCTACAAAAATACCAGCAAGCTCCCTAAACGATGCCAGACAGAGCTCATTCCATAAATAGCAGCAAGATAAAGAGAATTGTTTTTTATTTTCCACTTATTTTGTGTTTAATTTATTCCCATACCATAAGTTTTTGTTTCTTCATTTTCTTCTGGGATATCTTTTTCTTCTGTGCAACTTCCTCCTCTGGTTTAGGAACAGTTTCAGTAAGGACTATCTCAATATGGCAAGAGGAGCTCATGTATGGGTTTTACTCATAAGCCCAGTCTAAGGTCTGAAATTTTGTATTTCTAATTAGTTCCCTAGAAGCAAAGAATTCGAGTGTATCTATGCCCTGTGCTTTGACGTAAAGGTCCTAGAATACAAAGATGAAGCGATCTCAGGAAATGTTGATATTACTCATTTCCCATCTTCTGGGCCTTCTCATCTAGCACATTCCACAGTTAGGTGTCCCGACCAAAGATCCCTCACGGGCGAGACCCTTGGCGGCTGATCCACCCCTGCAGCACCTCCACTCTCAGAGCCCTTTCGGCTGGGCTGCGCACATTCTTTTTTGGTAACTGGGAACCGTGATAGAAACATTCCCATGCAGAGTGTTTCCTTGAGAAGAACAGTGATCATTTTCTTCATCTGCTTTTGAGTAAAATGCATTTCTCTTGATGGTCAAACTCTGGGGATGTGTTATGATGGGCTTTAGGTTGCCAAAGTCCCTGTGGTCTCAATCTATTGTTTTCTTAACTGCTGGGCAGTATGTCAGGAGGTGTCGGGCACCCATCCAACTCCCTCAGGCTAGCAATAGTCAAGGCAGTTTCCAAAGTGACTTTATCAAGGTGAAAATAAATAAATAAAACCAACCCACTCTTTGTCCTACATTGCTGGCACAGGTCTGTCTCCAGGGAGCTGCTCGCACAGGTCATGCTCATCCTTCTGGCATGGCTGGGCTGGAGGTGTCGCTGCGCTGTGGCATTTGCTGCCTCTGCTGCTGGAATATTCAATGATTTGTCATTGTTTATTTTCATGGATGAGCATTTGGCAGCTCAGCCCTTTCTTTTATTCCTGGTTATTTTTTCTTTCACTTCTTCATCTGCTTATAAAATATTTTGCCTGTATCATTAACTCCTGGCTCATGAAACACTGCTCAATACTTGTGAGTGAAAATAAAGCAAACATTTCTGCCTTATAGTCAAGCCTGTCTTGCCCATTTCACCATTTGGAAGAAAACACAGTATGAAACTACTATTTTGTTGTCTTTTTCTTTTAAAAAGCCTATAAAATTTGATACATGCTAAAAATAAAAGTAAAATGTGTGGCTTATTTGAGCTACTGCTAAAATATCTGTATAATTGTGCCAAAAATGAATGAAAAAAATAGAATAAGCACATTTGAAAGCTATGAAACTTGCCACTTTTACTGAACCATAGTCAAACAGGATTCTTTTTAGTACTTTTATGATGATAATATATTTCTGGAAAATTATGGAAGAAAGACATGCAATTAAGTCTCAAGCTAGATCTTGACTTCAGAGTTTTGATAAATAATCTGTCTGTTAAAAATTATCAATAGCCCTCCTCCTGTGTGTAAAATTAAATATAAAAATAAACAAGTTTAGGTGCATCTGGTTGGCATTCAGATTTAATTTTTACCTTTATTGTTCTGTCTTTCATGACTTGCTAAGCCAGGGTCCTGGGATTTGCCTCCCTAGTCCTTTATTTACCCGTTCTCCTCCTGGGGCATATGTACAGCTCCACCTCTGACCTCTTCTTACCTAATTCTGATGTCCAAAGTTAAGTTTCATCTTTCTGCTACACAGTATGTGGTTTAACAAATCTCGTTCCACTGTTGACCTCTGCAGTCTCCTCACCCACTAAACAAGCTCTCGGAAAGGCTCTGTCTGGTGTCCACAGGTCCAAACACCACACATTTTAAATGTTTCCTGCTTGATCTCACATAGCCTCTATTCAGTGCTTCCTCAGTACTAAACATTTGCAGAGTCGTAATTGTTTTAAATTTATACCTGGATTGATTTCTTGCTAGATTATAAACTTCTCTGAAAACCATCCTATTATTGGTCTTGGCTACTTGCAGTGGGGGCCTAGCACAGAGTTTCTTTGGTCACTTTTATCTGCTAAAGGTATGTCTACTTGAAAAGCAGCGCCACCTATACAAGATGTGCTCTGTGAAAATGCTCTTAGGTTAAATATAAATCATGATTTTTCCATGGGACTAACATGGCATCTGTCTCTAAGGGAATCTTAGCTCCTAAGGGAATTTTATTTGCTTTTTAAATGTCTTATTTTATTGTACTTAGTGCATGTTTGCTCTACATCATGATGGTCTTTCTGATGGATAGTTGGCATGTGTGTGTGACATGTCTTCTGTCAGTTTCACACCCCTTCAATTGTTAGTTCCCTTCCTAGTTATTCAACTGCCTATCTATCTACTTATCTACCTATCTCCTATTTCATTTTTTCTCTTTGGTCTACTTATATTTCTGTTTTCTTATGTCACTTGCATGTGATGTGTTTCATTTAAACTTATAGATTCAAGGCCATTTCCCTACTCATGACTCAAATTTATATTACTTGATGGCAGAGTAGTACTCCATTCTGCACAAATATCACATTTTCTATGTTCACTCTCCTGTTGGTGGACATACAGGCTGCTCTCAATATTTAGCTAGTATGAGATCTGCTGCTATAAATACAAGGATGTGAAGATCATTGTAATATTATGTGTAATTCTTTGGGGATTATACCTTGATAGCTGGGAAGAATGGAATTTAATTTTGTGTCCCTTGTCTATACACTTTCCTAATAATCAGTGGTGCAGTGAAGAACTCGTCAAAATTGGAAATGGAAGTGATGAAGCTTTATAACCTCCTGACTCTGGGATGTGCACTGAACAATAGAACCCTGCACATCAACTAGGCTTTCACTTCTCAGAGTCTCTCTGTTAAGACTCTGGAATATATTCCCAGGTTGAAGAAGCTCAAGTTAAGGCTAGTCTCTAAATGTGATGTGAATTGCATGAACAAAAGCCTGCTTTCCCTCCCCATAGAAGAATGTGGTCAAAGTTAAGAGACAATATTCTTTTGTTCTATTCTGCCAAAGTCAATTTGTTCTTGGAGATTAGAGAGAATGGATGGGGTTATTACAGAAGGACATGAGAGTCCTGGCCTCTGGATAAATCTCTCCACTGCCCAAGAGCATCTCTGACATGAAGGAAGGGAATGAAGGATAAAATACAGCCACAGCTCACCAACGCACACACACCCTGGAGTGCGGTGGCATCCACCTGAAGGAGTCTGCTACCATCTCCTGACACACAGGTGCTGTTTGCTACCAAGATATGCGCTCAGAGGTGTCTAGTTTACACATGAATACCATACAGGTAGCACTGAATACATGTTTGTGGGACCCAGTGCTAAGTGTTGGCATGAAATCTCTTGCTCAGAAAGTGAAAGTTCTAAGCTATGAATAGCAGAATAACAAGCATGTTTGAAGTTGTCAGGCTGAAAAGGTGGATGTGAAAAATCACTTCATATGTACCTTTGGCCCTCACTGTAAACACAGAAAAGGAAACAGCGGCACTTAGCAAGGGTTCCCATTGTGGACTGAGGAGCACCTGAGAACCACAATGAGAGTGAGAGTATGGTGGCACAAGCCTGTAATCCCAGCAATCTGAAAGGCTGATGCAAAAATTCCACATTCAGCCCAGCCCAGCCTGGGCAACTTAGGGAAATCCTGTCTCAAAATAAATAGTAAAAAGGAGTAAGGATGTAGCTCAGTATGTGTTTGCTGGGAAATGAACCCAACAAACACCCCCGCCCCCGTGCACACGTACACACACACACACACACACACACACACACACACACAAACATGAATGAGTGTAAATTAATGAGAAAGGACATTCTTCTTGGGGTGAGATGGAATCTCAGCATTGTTTTAATTTGCATTTCTCAAATGACCAATGTTGTTGAATGCTTTTTCATGTATTTATTTGCCATTTGTATTTCTTCACTGAGAAGTATGCATAATCTCAGATACCCCAGTTTTATTGGGTTTTTGAATTTTTAAATCCTTTTTAAATCCTTCCTATATGCTAGGCAGAAGTCCTTTGTCTAAGGGACAGCAAACTAAAGTTTTTCCCCAATTTATGGATCTATCTGTGTTTTACTCTGTTGGTGATTTCTCAGTATATATGTAATATGCACGGGATAGCTTGGATAATTATACCACTATTCATGCTTACATTTTTTCTTCCTTTTGATTTTTGACCAATATTTTTGACAAATTTTCCATGCTGATATCTGATAATTTGAACAACTAGTGTGAGGACAATAATATGTAATATAATAACCATTGTCGAGTTCCTATCATTTTGTTTAGTGAAATTCTATATCATTTCTAAATGTTTGCTTTTTATTATTTTTTAGTCTCTTTAAAAAAAACAAGAAAGAGTAAATTATTTCTTATTGAAGAATAAACTCATATAGAAAAATATCAATAGGTTCAGACAAGCAGAATTGTGGAAGCTGAAATTCATATGTGAACTTCAGGAATGGCAAGACAATCACATATTCTCAAATTTTTTTATACATCACTTACTAGTTACAGAGAAGGAACTGGCATTGCAGTGACAAATCCTGTCATTTACCTCTTTGATCGAGTCCTCAGATTTATTTTTTTATTTATATATTTGGTTATAGAGTCTCATTATGCAGCTTGGACTCGTAGTGATCCTTCTTTTTCCAGCGTGTGTTGATTACAGGCATGTGCCACCACACCTGGACTCTGAGTGGCTGGCTCAGAGCACCTGGACTTCCTGGGCCAGCACTGCATGTGGTACCAGAATTCAAACCCAGGTTCTTGAGCTTGTCAGACAGGCACTTAAACTGCTGAGCTATCTCACTGGCCCCAAGTCCTCAGATTTAAAGTCACCAGCAATGAAATGAATCATCAACATTTCTTCTACTGTAATGAGACTTTTGTATGTTGGAAAATTATCAAACATCCAAAAATGTGAAACATATCTATTTTGTCTATATAACATGCTATGTACTGTGCTGTCAAGAAAGAAAAAGACTAGGAGTCGTGATGTCAAACAGATGAAAAAACTAAGTCATTTTAATGTTATTTCTTCTAAAAATACACATGTCCTGCATTTAGCCAAGGGAAGGTGTTGGACAATCTGCATCGAAAAACATTTTATCATATTATATTTTTCAGTGTCCAAGGAAAAATAGTTTAAAGGTCCTACCCCAAGAGTACCAAAATCTGTAAACACCCAAATTTCTTATATAAAATGGCATATTATTTATGTATAACTTCTGCATACTCTTTCATACCTTTTAAATCATGTCTAGATGGCTTATAATTCCTAATAGACATTGTGTTCCTTATTCCAAAATACAGGAGATAAGAACTGTTGCAAATCTTGGAGTCTCTTGAAGTTTAGAATATTTGTGTGGACTTTCCAAGTTAAACATCCTTAATCTGAACATCCAAAGTTAGAAACTAACATGCTCCACAATTTAAAAATTTCAGATTGCTGTATTTAGGCATGGTTTACACTTTAGGTGTTTGGGTTCTCTGATTAACCTTGTTTCATCACCTTTTGTGCTCTCTTTCACAGGAAGCATTGCCTGCACCAGGTGCTTGGTTCTGCCTTCATGGTTCTATTTTTCCTTGAATTATTTGTTAGGTATCCTTATGAGAATTCATGTAAAATACTGAGTTAGTTAGCAAAAAATAAGTACTTCTGGGCAGAGAGATCCCTTTAATCTTTCCTGTTTTGGAAAGATTGGACTAAGATTTTTAAAAAGGTAAGTTACTTTCACCCCTATAGTTTTTCTACAGGGCCAAATATGAGGTAGGGAGTACCAGGTGTTTTGTGGCTTATCCCAGGGCTTCTGTGCCATGACTTGGGCCGTGTCTTATGCTGATTGACCTTCCTGGCTGCAGAGAGATCTGGGGTGAGAGAAGAATAAAAAAATCGAATGATGTAATTAAAATATATTTGTTCTTGCCACTGAGTTGGCTTTTTCTATTTGACTCTTTCTTGCCCTTTTCTCCTTCCATCCATCTGCACTCAAGGTACTGATTACAATGAGGTGCTGAGCACTGAGTGCTTGAGGTTATTTTTAGGTCATTAGTTTTAAAACTCATTGCTTGCTTCTAGCCCTCTAATTTCCTGAGAATGGCTGGGAAGTCACTTAGGGAAGTCAAAAATGATTCCTGATGTTGCACTGCTCCCAAGACTTAGATCGAGTGTGGTGGAGTTCATTCTGCATTCGGGGTTCATAAGGAGCCTAAGCTACAGAATAGTTGTTTTTGAAAGGCAAGGAAATAAAGAACCAAGAAGACTAGGAATCATTATGTCAAACAGATGAACAGCATGGCATTTCCACATTTTGCCCAAGAATCAAGATGGTAAAGCAGTCCATGTTACCTGGGCTCAGTAAAGGCACTTTGACTCAGTAGCTATTTTGATACTTAGCTAAGCTGCTATTTTTCTGTCTGCAATAAAATAAGAACAATAAAATTACCAAACATACAAAATGTAAAACATATCTATTTTGTCTTATAGCATGCTATGGACTGTGCTGTCAAGAAAGAAAATGGGTTACTGTTATATTTTCATGTTGTTCAATGTCTTAAAAACAAGGGAGCTGAGAACCTCTACATATGAGGCTTTTCATCTTGGTTAACTTTATGGCTTCATTTTATATATACATAATGATCACATTCATCAGAGGTAACTTGTACGTGATATATGTTGATGCTTTCTTTCTCTATTTCCCTCCTCTTTCTTCAATCCCTCTTTTCCTCTTACAAAATCTTCGTTTCCATTTATGCTTCTTTTTCTCATCTTTCTTTCCTGTACCTTCCTTTCTCCCTTCCTCCTCCCTAATTACCCTTGCCATTTCACTATCCTCTTCCTATTTCATGGTATCATTTCTACATTTTGATCCTTATTTCCATTTTAATCCTATTTCTACTTTTTGGTGTAGAAATAGTTTCTCACAGCAGGGAAGCAATGCAGTCTTCACACACGTGACCCAGTGTATTTCACTTGCGTGTAGTCATCAGGTACATTCATTGTTTTATGGAAAATTAGACTGTTTCCAAGACTTAACTATTACAAACTTTGCTAATATAATCATGAGTAAGCATGTGTGTAAGACCAGAAGGTGAAGAGCTGGTCAAATGGAAACTCTAGGTTTAGTTTTGTGAGGAATCTCCACATTTTTTTTTCATTTATTTTGATTTTATTAAAATACAAATGTCAATCAGACAGTTTCAAGACACCTTAACCATACACATTCGATGAATTAATACATTGCAAACTGTTTTCATAATGTTTTGGTATTGTACAAGGTGCATACATGATATTATATTTACAGATATTATTTTAGCAGATATCTCTTATCAGTGAATTAAGAGTGTAGTTGCTTACTTATCTTA
>PVKA01024898.1:0-33633 GCA_004027165.1 Ctenomys sociabilis
CACTGTAACAGAGTGTCAAAGCCTGGTAGTATGGAAAGTAGCTATGCATCTCTTGCTTCTGGATTCTGGAAAGACCAAGGTATCAGTGAAGGCAGAAAGAGATTTCTGCTTGGTACATAGTGACCCTGTCTCCATGTCTTTACATGTGTCGTCTCTTGTGCCGTTTCCAATGAGGACACTGATCCTTTTAGATTTAAATTAATCATTTCCCTACTCTAAACACAGCCATATCAGGATTAGAGCTTCAACACTTGCATTCGAGAGGCACAAATATTTGGTCAGGAAGAATCACAATATTGAGAAGTGGCCAAATGGATAGAAAGAAAACTAGAGCAACAGAGGGCAAGAAAAAAAAAGAACCAATAGAGACCAGGTGACTTCACTATGTCACATGCTCCTATGGGATCAACTAAAATGAAGACAGGAAGCTGATTACTTGATTTATTTACATACAAACAGGTCACTGGTGAATGACAAAAACCAGTTGCCATAGATACTTGGTTGTTTCCACATCCTGTGTGTTCGAGGGCTGTGGGTTCAGGAGGTACCATAATTGGGCATCTGCTACAAGTCACTAAAACCTTCTGTGTAGAGCATAAATTCAATTGATTTAGAGCAATGTGGAAATCCAGAACTAAACTTAGACCATTTATGAGTGTCTCCCCAAATATGAATAATTTATCATAAAATTAATAAAATAAAAAAGGAACAAGAGTATTTTGTGAAGGGGAATCCATTTTCTGTAATGTCTTGATTTGTCCTTCAGTAAGAAGGGTGCAGAGTGGTACCAGCCCTTAGAGAGGCTACTTTGCCCACTGTCTGCAACTGCTGGCCATGAAATGAGTACACATTCTGTGTCATGTAGTGTGGTGCCTGGGGTGTGCTGGGGTGCTCCAGAACTGCCATTCCCAGTGCTGAGGTGTCCCAGTGTGGCAGAACTGTTGCTGACAGCCAATATCCATTAATGATACAGCAGCGACTCAATGTTCCGGGTATATGTTCTAGGTCTCTGGACAGCTGGAGGACATTTAGAGGATGATTAGGTCAAGATGCTACTGCTGGGGCCCCAGGGGATGGCTCAGTAAGCACAAGAGCCTGGAAAAAAAAAAGATGCTACTCCTTCAACTCTGTTGTCCAAGGAGAGGCTGAGGCTCCTAACTTTCATCGGCAGAGAAGCATGACTTTGCTCCAAATGTCACAGATTTCCTCAGTGACAACCATTGCAACAAAGCTCATTGTATTTTCTCCTCAGAACTACAGAAATAAGGGAATTACAATATTGTTATTTCACATTTTTGATATTAAAGTTATCTCATGAAAACTCAAATATGCATAAAAGACACAGTCGCTATACTGCAAACTATTTCAAGAAGCTAAATCTCTCCCCTCACAAATTCCACCTACGAGGTAGAAGCATGACACGCATCGTGGTGTAGATTTAGAATATGAGCTACCCGTGGTTGTCACAGTGCGTGTCACTCCCCAGGGAAGTTTCTCTCATGTTACACATGTTAGCATATAGAGTTGATTAAAAAAAACCTTTAAACATTAACTGCTTCCTTTGAAAACCTGACAGACGTCAGCACTCCAATAATTTCTGCCATCCTCTACGTACACATACATGGCTCCCACCCCCCATTCCTTCTCTCTTTTCTCCTCCCCCTCATCTCCGTTGTTTATTTCTTACATTCAGTCATCTAGTTCTTTTAAATGTGTATCATCTCTGGTGAATCAACTACTATTTCATACTGTCTTTAAATTAAAAAAAGAAGAAGTATAAAAGGTAAGAAAAAAAATTAAGCTTTAGTGAAAAGAAGAGTTACTATGCAATGGCTTGATCAATCTTGCAAGCCTATCTGGGAATCTGAGCACCAAATACAATGGTAACAGTACGCACGACATCAGCCATTGTTAATTTTCTGTTCTTGCTTTGAAATTCTGTACCATCAGTGTGCTCTGCTGTTTTGTTTTTGTCTTTGTCTTTGTTCTTGTTGTTAGTTTTTGTTTATTCCTTTTTCCTTGTTAAAATAAAAAGAGGGCCAGGGAGAGAGCTTAGAGGGCCGACTGCTGCTTAGGCAGGTGCAGGGGCTGGTTCGATTTCCCACACCACGTGCGGTGCTGCCCCTGCCCCATGCGCTGAGCCCGCCACAGAGTCCAGATGGTGACACACGCCTGTAATCCCAGCGCCGAGGAGGCTGAAAGCAGGAGGATCGCTACGAGTCTGAGCTGCATAGGAAGAACCTGTACTAAATGCAATAAATAGATAAACAAACAAACAAATAAATAAATAAATGATTTTAAAAAGGAAATTAAATTAAAAAGAAGAAAGAATAAATCAAATGTGTCGCGAAGTCTCACTGCTTGGGAAGGTGACTGGGTCGTGGAGCGCCTGGAGCTGCTGGAGGGGCGCCTGGTTGGAGTTGTCCGGAGGGCAGCAGCCCGGAGGGCGGGTTCTCGTCCCTGGCCCCTCCGCTCTCGCCCTGCCTCCCGCTGGCCCCTCTGGCCCTGGCCCCTCCGCTGTCCTGGGTCAGTCTTGCAGCCCTGACGGTGGACTGAGATCACGCCGGAGCTCGCCTCGCCTCCTCTGCGCTGCGGATGTGGCCCAGTACTTCGTCTGTGCAGCGCAGAGTGGCGGATAGGCACCGACTACCCGCGCTGAGTCTCCGTGGCAAAGCTGGGCAGGGCCTCCCTTTGCCGCCTATAACACGGACTTAAGGTGTTCAGACCAGGCGACTAAAGTTCACAACCAGGCTTTCCTTTAGGACAAGCTCCTGTTAATTTATCAGCCCACTTCCTTCACTAGCGAGAATGACACACTGCTTGGTCACCAAGGATCACAGACCCGCCGCTCGGTCTGTCTTCCCGTGATTCACCCGGCAGCTCCCGCGGACGCACGTGGCTCCGGGACCCCAGTCCCTGCGGGCTTCTGCTTCCACACAGGCACCGTGAAACAGCTTCATATGAGACGAGAGCAGAGTTTAGGAACTCCTGGCACATTGCAGCCGGGTAGGAACTTGTATATTGACTGAAGTACATTTATTTTTAAAAGCAAATGTTACATAATGCTGCCCAGCAACAAAAACAATGTACAGTGAATATCTAACATAATTACATTCAAAGCTGTTCATCTGTGTTAAGACAAATGACAAGATTTCTGTCCTTTTTTGAGCCTGAAAGATATGCAGTTTTTAAAAATTAAAACAGGCACTGTACCTATGAAAATTCATATTTGAAAAAAGGACCTTAATGAGAAAAAAGACAATGATTATGATCTTTCACCAATAAAAATATTTTCTAATAAATACTACAGTCATACTCTCAAAAAGTGCTTTATTTCTAACACAGATTTCAGCTTTGTGCTTCAAAGTTTCAAACCACTGATCTGAGAAGGGTTGAAGGAAAGAATGAGAGACTAAGAGGCCGAAAGAGGGGGAGGTCAGGAAAGAAGGAAGGAGGAAAAGAGAGAAGAAAAAAGTAGGCGGTGTAATTTTCTTGCTCGGTTCTAAGATTTTTCCAAGATGGTTTGTTTCCCTCATGCCATGTTGGTTTCAAAGGAGAATCTCCAAGTTTGAAATAGCATTAAGAAGTACAGGCTGCATAAAATAGTACACAGGGACAGGAGGACAGCCCAGAGGTGGCAGAGAGTGTGCAGGGCCTGGCTGACTGCAGGGACCAGTGCGGACACCCAGGCAGGTTTCCTGGGCCCCAGAGCAGGCTGGACCCTGGCAGCTACACGGAGGCCCGGTGTCATGCAGTGAGCACAGCGTGGTTTACATTTTGTGTCTGGCTTCCTGTCACAGGACTCATGAGGGAAGTGTTGTGTGGAAACCTTGACACACACCCACAGTGACAAACTCTGCTCCCCCTCTTTGGGCATCACACACTGGAAGCAGGGTGCAAAGTCGTCACTCAGAACATCAGTTGGATGGGGGCTGGGCTCTCTTTGTCAAGGGGATTGGTCTCTAGGTGTCCGGATGGCTTCAAGGATGACCTTACACTATTTAGAGAAAAAGGACAAGCTGTTGGCTCCCAGACTTCAGGGTTTTCACTCACATTTATCAAGTGTTTTTCTACTTTCCTTTTTTAACCTTCATTATTTTTTTCCTACTCTGGCATGGTGTTTATATTTTACTTCGAAAATTTAAGTAGTAACTGAACCAATAACATTTTGTGTTTTTTATTCTGATTATCAAATGAAAACAAATTTATGACAGAAATTGAGAAAAGTAAACACAATTTACAAAAATATAAGAATATTTAAATCCCAGTGATAGTTTTTCCTTCCTTTTGGGAAAAATTTGAAGTAACACCTTTACTTCTATTCTACAAATATTTTCCTAAAAAATAATACCACTCAGCAATCTAGCAAAAAAGGCTCATATAGAGAGCATTGTAGATAGACAGATGTAGATATAGATATATAGTATATAAAGTCTTGTATCCTATAAAATATATTATATATAAAAATAATACATACAGAAACCTGTAGGGAGGGCTTTTTCCACACAACTGTTAACCAGTACATGTGTGACTATATGTGTTTTCCACAACATTTTTTAAATAACAAATGACTGCCTTCTTCTCCCTGGCCTGTTCAAGTGGGCAAGCCTTGTGCCCTCTGCAATGGTGTGGCATGTGTCGTGCTATTTCACAGCGCATTTCATCACCCTTCATTTGTGGTGTTTGAGATGTCCCACCCCTTTTTACAAACCGCACTGAAGGTGACAACCCTGTGTTCCTGGACTGGCCTTCCTACATGATCAACTCTAAAACTTAACACTGTTCACGAATAGTTCCATGCACTCCTAATTTTAAGGAGCCCCTAGCTCCAAAGTCAGAGTCTCCGTTTAGTTTAGACACTCCTCATTTAACAATGGAATCACATTCCTGGGGCCAGGTCCTTAAATACCTTGGCCACTCACTGAGGGGCTGCACACAGTATGCACATTAGGATGTACAGGGCTAAGACAAGGCTCGAGGGAATCCCAGCCTGATGGCTTTGATTTTGTTTTCATAACTCCTATGTGCAGTACCAGATGTATGACAGAACTCTAGCGTGACACTGTACAGAAAACACCACCAGCAGAAGTTACAGCACTGCATAACAGCGACTGCAAGTGAGGTGTGCAGGCAGAGTGTGAGGAAGGGAGTCTGGGAGTCTGCCGGGTACCTACGTGGTAGGTTGGTAAGCAAGGAGCATTTGTTCTTCTTTAGGGCAGAGCTGATTTCCCTTGAGCACTGGCTTTACAAATGCTCGTGTTTTAATGTGACCATTTTTATGTGATCAAATGGCGCTGGAACTCTGTCACTGATAGCTTTGTCATCCTCCCTGCACTGCCCTCTGCTAGGCTTTCTAAGGCTCCAATGGCAGGATTCACAGATTTCTCTGTATTGAACAATGCAGGACAAAACATTAGCATTGTAGCTGGCTCAGGCTAAGGCTGCAGATGCCTCGCCCATGCGGGGGTGGGATGAGCCATCTGTGGAGTCCACCCATGAGTGTGCCTACTGCAGCTCAGCTGCTGTCCAGGTGGCTTCACTCCTGTGTCTTGGTTTCCTCGTTTGGAAAACAGAGGTAACAGTGGCACCGCTCTCCAAGGCTGTTGTGAGCTTAACTTGGGCTGCGTGGGAAGGGATCTGGCGTTCAGAACACTCTTAACTATGCGCGACCCATAGCATTCTCTCCTCTCCCAACTTTAACCAAGGATGCAGAAAGATGGTCTTGCATGAAGCCTAGTGCATGAGGCTGGGCATAGTGTCAGGCTCCTGTGATCCTAGCACTCAGGAGGCTAAACGCAGGAGGATTGCTAGGAGTCCAATCTGTGTAGTAAGACCCTGTAGACCCCGTACTAAGTACACTTAAGAAAAAGCTTAGTACATATTTCTGATTATTTCAGTGAGCTGACTTTCCTGGGAGTAGACACTATCTTAAGGCTTTTGATAGAGTAGATCCAAATTTCTATGCAGAAAACATGTAATGGTCACCCTTACCAGTTTCTACTCCCACCAGCAGTGGAAGGGCCAGGGCCTAACTCAGCACAAGATGGGCCGGGCTCGCAGGTTCTATATTAATTCTTATCTTTTCACCTGATTGTAAAATTTGTAACTCATTGTCTCTGTTTTTCTATGATTATTGGAGGAATTTAACCTTTTGCTCCACATTGCTAACAGCTATAGTTTTTTTCCATGAAATATCTGTTGTGTTTTTTCTAGTGTCTAATGGAGTATTAGTTTTTATTTATTAATCCATAGGACTGTCAGACCTTTGCCTGACTCAGCAGTGTCCCACAGCACGAACACTCAGTGCCGCCTCTCGGGAGCCCTCGCTGCTCTGCTACTGAGACCCTGGTTTCTCTCCTGCCTCCCTTTCACTTCCCTGAGGGGACAGTCTGAGAGCCAAGCTTGTCTGGACACAGTGCTGAGTCCCAGGCTCCAGAAGAACATATTCCTCATGGATTACACATCTGGATGGAAACCCTTGGCCGGAGGGTGAGAGCTCAAGGGTACAGCAGCTGACTCGGCGGCTTGCACAGAAGGCGGCGTCTCCTGAATTGGACAAAGTGAAGGTGCCATGGAACTTATCTAGCTCCTATTGGACAGAACTCGCTTTATCTAAACAGTTAATGGCCTCAACATCTGGTTTATTAACTTTGCTCTTTGCTTTATGTACCCTTTACTAAATGTTAAAGTTCTCTGAGCACTAAGACATTTCTTATCATCATGATTTTAAACCCATTGATTCTCCCATGCTTGCGCCAGTTACCTGTTTCAATTTTTTATTTATATTACATCACTGTTGGAAGCAACTCTCTTTTTCAGTAGGTTTTCACAATTAGTTTAATTATTACTTTACACTTTAATTCAAAATGAAAATACAGAGAAGTTTTCTAAAGGTTTCTCTGAATAAAAATCTATAAATTAGAGAAGATGCAGTGATTAAATGTGTAAATTAATTTGGACAAAATTGATGTTCTGTCCAGTGCAGTGAATTTCTTAAAAATTACCTGCAAATAGTTCATGAAATAGTTCTCTTGAAACGGCCAGCCAAATAACTCAACAGATTAAAGTACCTGCAAGCAGGCTCCGGGGTTAGGGGTTTGATCCCCAGGCCTGGCATGCTGGCCCAGCCCCTAGGGCACACTGAGAAGGCAATTGAGACTGGGCATGGTGGCACACGCCTGTAATCCCAGCTCTTGGGAGGCTGTAAACAGGTGGGTCACTGTGAGTCCAATCTAGTAGTGAGACCCTGCACACCCTGTAGACCCTTCCCTAAAATACAAAGAAAAAAAAAGAAATAGTTTTCTTGAATTTATTAAGAGCACTCTTTGTGGCCTTGATAGGATTAATTTGGGGAAATATTTTTAGGATACTTGAAAGAATCTTTTTGAGGAACAAAATCTGGGCATGTGTGCATTGGCATAAGAACATCAGTTTTATTTTTCAAATTTTTACATCCTTATCTTGAAGCCTTGTATTATCCAAAGCAGATATTTAAAAACATAGAATAGTGCCATAAACTATTTTATTAACATGCAGTTTCAACAATGATCAGCTAAGTCAGTTTTGTTTCACCATTATCCTTAATGTTCCTCTATTTCAGAATTACTTAAAAGTAAATCCTAGGGCAGGCCAAATAGTTCAGGGGATTAAAGTGCCTGCAAGCAGGTGCAGGGGCCGAAAGTTCAATCCCTGGGCCTGCCGTGCCAGCCCCACCCCTGGGGCACACTGAGATGGCAATTGAGACTGGGGCACTCCTGTAATCCCAGCTCTCAGGACGCTGTAAACAGGTGGATCACTACAAGTCTGATCTAGTAGTGAGACCCTAAATCACACCCTGAAGACTAGTCTCTAAAATACCAAAAAAAAAAAGTAAAGTAAATCTTAGATACCAACATTATTTATAAGATATATATATATATATATATATATGTATATATATATATATATATATATATATATAATTTTTTTTCTGTGTTTAGGAGAGGGGCTACAGGGTCTACAGGGTCTCATTAGATCACACTTGTAGTGATCCACCTGTGTTCAGCCTCCCAAGTGCTGGGATTACAGGTGTGTGCCACTACACCTGACCTTAATCACAGTCTCAGCGCACCCCAGGGGTAGGGCTGGCACAAGAGGGACTGAACCCTTGCCGCTGTGCTGTGCCTAAGTAGGCGCTTTAGTCTGCTGAGCTGTCAGATTGGCCCTAGTACGTATTTGTATGTAGGCATCTTCAAAAAATGTAACCCCAGAATTTTAAGTGCACCCAAATAAAACTAACAATCATTACTCATTGCCAAATACACCCTCATCAGTGTTCAAATATGTAATGGTTTTACAGTTACTTTTTTCCCCTAGTGTTTTCTTAGAATAAAGACCTGGATAAAGTCCAAGCATCATAACTAGATTGTGTGCGTCCAGCTGCAGACTTTTCTTCCTTTCCTGGATCTTTTTTTTTTTTTTTTTTTTTTTTTTTTTTTTTGTCTTTTTGAGACAGGGTCTCACTATGCAGTTCAGGCTGGCCTTAAGCTCACTTTGTAGCTCAGGCTGGTCTCGAACTCACAACAATCCTCCTGCCTCAGCCTCCCGAGTGCTGGGATTACAGGCATGCACCACCATGCCCGGCTCTTTCCTGGATCTTAATCTGCTTGTTAAAAGAATCGGTTGTCTTGTTTTGTTTATGTTTCTTTTAAGGGTTGCACAGTATGGATTTTGTTAATGACACCCCTGTGTTCCACGTTCCTTCATTCTTCCTGTTCGCTGCCACTCAGGCCTAGGTGCACCTGAGTCAGCCGCAGTCTCTCCTGGGCACAGCTGTGCCCCGGCTGGCTGTCGTCCTCCCCTGGGGATCTGCCTACCATGTCACGAGAGGTTCTGCTGGGCCCTGCCTTGGTTCCATCCTTTCTTCTTCAATTATCAAGACACTTTTAGAGAGAGAAGATTCTCCTTCTGGACCTTTTGGTCACTGTGAAGAAACAAGTTAAATGGGCCTCAGGCCCTTCATTCATTCTGCCACCGCTCTGGGTCTATTTTAAGGGGCAGAGACGGAGCCGGAGGCAGTCTCTGAAGGCAATGCCTGCACCCACGTTCTTATAGTGTCCCCTGAGTGTGTTATCAGCCCTGCCTGGCGGGGCAGTTGCCACACCATCAGTGTACTATTTATTAACTTTACTGTGCCTCTTGTCAGGGAGGTTGAGAGTTAATTTTATTTTGTCTGAAATTAGCACTGCTGGCTCACTTAGCTTTTATTTAAATATTTCTGGAGAATTCTTACCCATCTTTCTTTTCCCTTTCCATGGCAAAATAGTGTCTTCACATTTTACAAATTCAAATTAACAGAACATACAGAGGAAAAGAAATATTATACTTCTCTCAGTGTTTGCTCGGCAGGATAAGCAATGAGCAACAGTTTGATGAATATGGTTCTTGACATTTTTCTACATTCATATAAATACATGCATAGATCCTGCACATGCAAGCATATACTCTTCTGAAAAGGAGTACAATTAAGCATGCTGACCTGCAGCTGCACTCTGTCCTGGTCATATCAAGGGTCTTATCTTAGAATGTGCCATCGAGCTTGTCACCACATGGCCACTGTGCTGTGGCATGGGCCTGCTTTGCATAATATGTCACCAATCTGCTATCAGTGACAAACTTTTGTGTTTATGTATCATATAGCAACTAGTATTTCTGTGCATATGGATCATATGGATTCTTCCTATAAGTTGGATGCTTTCTATGTGTGCTTCGGGCTGGGTAGACAGTTAGGTGATCTAAGCCCTGCCTGGCGAGCGCAGCTGATGCCATGGCAGCCCCAGAACCCTGAGCCAGCCTGAGAGTGAGCGTGGTGGGGCATGCCTATAATCCCAGCTTTCGGACTGCTGAAATGGGAGGACTGCTACGAGTCCCAGCTGTGTAATGAAAGCCCGTACCACTCCCTCCCTGCAAAAGAAAATGATTATAATTTTTTTTTATATAAAAGTGTATTGTTTCAAATATTTTTCAGTTCTGCAGTCTTTCTCACCAGGGTTGGTCCAGGCCAGCTTCCCACTGCCCCAGCACGACTGTGCTTCTGCCCCAGTGCTCCTTCCAGCACTCTCTATTTGTCCTTTTTTTAAAAATTAATTTTATTGAGGAAAAAATTGCAATGAGACAATTTCAAATTTCAGGCTGGTAGGAGAGTTGCAACATTTAATACATTGCATATTGCTCTTTGTAGTTAGTAGTCATCCATATCACAGGATGCAGACATGGTATCCTGTTCCAACACTATTAGTACAAATCTTTCTTATTGAATTAAGAGAAAGTAGCTACATATCTATCCTATTCTGTATATGCAGATACAAAATGGTCCTTCACTTATATCACCTTTTTGTCTTTAGTTTTGTCAGAGATGAGTAGTCCATTGCCATCCAAATATTGTAGGTGCATGAATTCAGCAAAATATTACAATATAATCCAGTAGTCCACAATAGTAGTGGATTATCCACAGGAGTGGTGATGTCTGAATCTGATGACTTGAGCCTTCCACAGTTCAGCATATTAACATGGCTTCACTTTTGATACCTCATTGCTATGCTTTTCTTGGCTTTAAGACCAAGATAAAGCAAGACTTATATAACAAAAAATGTAACTTTTGTATCTTACAAGGTCAATCAAGTCCCCTCAGGACTTATTCCAATATCCTGTACTGCACTTCATAGATCCTTCGTCTGTGTCAGACTTCTGAATGAGTCATGGCCATTGCTTGACCAATTTGCTCTCTGTGAAAGCTTGAGAGAATGTTTTCTCTCCATGTGAGTCTCTTTAGGCACACACTGCATCACAGATCATATTCCTCTGTGGCCCCATAATTTCCTTGATCAGAAAATTTGGGACACAACTGAGTCCATGATGTTACAGTACAGGTTCTCCTATGTCCTGAGTCCTCAATGACATTGAAAAGCTAGGGCCAAAATGTTGGCTGTCCTTGCAGCCCTTCTTTTTCTTTAATTTTTGATCTGCAAATTTAAGTTGTTAACCTTCCCGAAGAGAAGCTTATTATTGCCCTACAACATATGCAAGTGGGTTTAACCTCACTATCTGTCTGAATATCAAACATTTTAGGCATAAGATGAAGCATGTATTTTCCATCAAGTATTGATATGTTAAACTTTAAATATCTACCAAATATGGAAAAAGAATTAAAAAATATGAATAAACACATATTTTTACACAGTAATTTAGAAATCTAATCATTTCTATTTGTTCTTTAAAAGTGTGTGCAGATTTGACTGGGAACAGGGTGGTTCATTGCCCAACCTGTACGTTCCCGATCCCCAATGTGATCGAAAACTCCTTTCTCCTCAGAGTCAGCAGTTTGGGCTTGCTGATTGTGCATTCTCTCCGGCATGCCCTGTTGTAGTTCGTGGCTGTACACCACGGCAAACTCAGCCCAAATGTGCGGCCAAGGACTTGGTTGTGACAGGATATCTGGTAGGGGAAGCTGCTAGGCGTGGCAAGAGTGGGAAGGGCAAGCATTTTCTTCTGATGAGCAGGAGCGCACTCACGTCCTGGTAACTGGCCAAAGGAAAGAATGGGTCAACCTCGTGAAACTCAAGAGTGGACTTTGGAAGAGTGCAGAGAAGTGAGCAGAGGTTTCTTGCCTTTTGTTTCACCTCACAGGGGTGAAACTAATGCAGCTCAAGATGCTTTGTGGGAGTAACACCAATGCGTCCCCCAGGCGCACTTCTGACAGAGCTGCTGCGAAGGAGCAGCAGCCATGGTTACTGTCTCCTATCCTGTCCACGGCAGACATCACTAGTCCATCCCGATTGTCTTCCTCTTGAGCTCACATACACCTACTAGTGTCTCTCTCCTTGTAACCCTCTGAGAGTCTCTGTAGCTCCTAGACTTAGATAACCAAAGTGCAGCTGACTCACAGCTCCTGTCCTGGGCCCTCCCAGGCTGGCCAAGACTTCAGTTCCAATAGACCATAGAGCTGTCTTTTTTGTTTTCTGATGTTTGCAACAATACATGAAGCAGAGGTGCTGGTTGAAGGAACAGACATATAATAAATTTAGACAGAAATTTTTCAAAACTGATTCAAATACCTCTCACATTCATAATAGAATTTCAGTAGAGCATTTGTAGAATATATATATGCATTTTAACTTAATGGTCTCTAGTTCTGAGCCTGTTGGAAAAACCCTTTAATTTTGGTGCTATCTGGTTTTTGAGTTTGTTGTCAGATAATTTTTTTATTTGAAAATAGCATTCTACTGAATTTCTGGGAACAACAGTAATGATAATGCAAGCATCCATGGAAAAGGGCTGTGTCTTCAAACACTGCCAGCTCCATCAAGCTGATTAGCACAGTCCAGGTCCATCTCCCCCTGGATTCAGAATTTGCTTTGGACCAAACTTCACAGTAGCTAGGACTATGACTAACCTGAACTGATGGTAAAACTGATGCCTCACGTGTCTAAGGCCAACACGTTTTCTGAGCTCATGTGAGTGCTCCCCTGGGAAACATGCCTCCTCCCGGCCCACTAGGAGCACACGTGGCATGCTTCTCTCTTTTTATTTTGTCCTTCCAGTGAGGGACAGTGCTGACCTAGACCAAGGTAAACTAGGAATTGTGCCAGTGATTTGAACTGCTTGAAAATTGCAGCCCAATTCAAAATTCAGTAAGGGAAAGACTGAAATAAGGAAGAAAAGAAAATAACTTCTCTTAGACATGAAAAAACAGTTCGGTTACACGGCAGGATGGCAGATTCTCCTCATGAGGAGCCCCGTGACACAGGGCCCCTGAGCACACCCTCAGCTTGATTAATTTTCCAGACTTCCTGGTCACCTTCTTTATCTATCTTATTTGAAAACTAAGGATGTCCCAAGCATCTATTTTCAAATCATCTCTCACAGTAAATATTAATTTGTAGTTTACAAAATGGAAATACTTCTACAATACTTACTTGATGCTACAATGTTCCTCTCCTTATTTGGATGCAAAAAAAAAAAAAAAAGAAATCAGACTCCTGGAAGGAAGGGTCCTGGCACCGTGCAAGTGCACAGCTAGGCTGCAAAGCCATATTCTTCAGACTCCAAATGAAATGCGCTTTCCAATAAACCACTTCTGCCTGAAATCACATAACTGTGACTGTTTTTTAAAAGAAAAAAATGGGGGGCACACCAAGAATGCAGGGAGAATTTTATGGACATTTAAAAGTGAATGTAAAATAGGACTGCAGTGGATACTTCGGCATTTCGTCTGCGAGGGCTTTATTTTTAAATAGCTCACGAGTGCTGCTTCCCCTTTATTACAGGTGCGGTGGCTGGGCTTGGAGCTCTCTTCCTTACAGCTGCGTTTCATTTGTAGTTCAGATCATTTTCTTGTTAGAAGTGAGAAAAGCACTGTAGAACTCGGGGACAGTAACTATTTGACCAGTATGCATAGTAATCATTAGATTATGTATGCCTTCTAGAACAGAATTTAATCCAAAAATCTCTGCAATTCTGTCTTCCTAGTAATTAATCTATAAAAATCATGCAAGTGTAAATGCTTAGAATTTCTAAGAAGGTCTAATTTTTTTTTTTTTGCATTCCTCAGCGGTAGCATGATTATTTTAGTCTGATTGAACTCCAGTTTTGCAGAGCCCAAGTCTAATATCCAGAAATCCAGAATTCTGCAGGATGATCAGCTCATTCTTCTGGAATCTCTTGGCTGTGGAATGCCAGAAAGCCTTACAGGCTGGATGGTGTTTGAAGATAGGAAATGCCTTAATAAATACATTTTAAAACTGTTACAGTCTTGCATTTGCAATCCATCTCTGGAGAAGGAAAAGCCCAGGGATTTGGAAAATGCTAACTTTTTTGCCTGCCTCTCCACGGTGCGGTGCTTGCTTTTATGAAAGTGAACTGATGCACACTCCTCCTGCAAGTGGGGCGGGGGTCTTAGGCCCCAGGACTCTGGCTGAGGGAGCTCCGACTCAAGCCTGAGGCTGCAGGCAGCACCCCGTCCTGTAAAAACGCAGATGATTTAGACCAGAGTGGCAGCACCAGTGAAGCACGTGTTGGATACGGCATCAAAACTCAGACTGGCTAATCCTAGCAGCACCTGGGAGGATCGGGGTACTTTTATTAACTGAAAATCAATCCTTTTGTGTGATTCAATTAAAAACATCAATAAAAATCTTATTCCCCAAGTCACAAGTGGTGAACCCGCTGATGTAGCTCCTCCACGGAGAAGTCGCTCACCCCCTCTGAGTCGTTGCTGGTTTTAATAAGTATTCAGAAATTATACTCAGACTTCAAAAGAAATTGTAAGGAATTGTTAGCAGGTTTATTAATGTTTTATGTTTTATTAAAAGTTTGGGTGTACATTTCACAATGGGCAACATCAAAAATCAGACTTTCTGCCGTAATTTTGCTTCCTCCTGTCTCTCTGCCTTTGGGACTCGCTCTTTCCCTTTCATCAGCTGCCATTTTCAGCAGCATGCAGTAATTTCATGGCTCATTGCAAGCGCTGAAAACCTTTGAAACCACAAATGCTAACCTACCTGGCCTGCAGCCATTTAGGAAGAGATTAATTTAGCAAACAGAAGCAAAACACTTTCTACTTCTAGCCTGTGCATAATTTCACTTCTATCTATATTTATTTTACAGTGAGCAGCGTAATGACAATTTCAGTAATTGCAACTCTATAAAAATTTGCCTACCTAGCTTATCTCGGTATCACAAGACTGTGAGTCAGTCAGATTAGAAAAAGTACAGCATGTGCACTAGCCCTGGTCGCCTTCCAAAAATGCAGGCCTCCTATAAAAACTCAAGCGACGCTCTGCACTTGTTTGCGTCCTTATCTATTGGACAGCGGCTCCTTCCTGATGTTTTGATTAGGACGTGCGTGTTCCTCTTTAATTCACGGTGATTTATGGGGGCGCTGTCCTTACAAACAGACCCCTGGATGCGGGAGGCTGGGTGCGCCGGCCGTTTCTGCAGACTTTGTTATAAATGGCTGTTATGTTGCTGTCGAGCCGTTGGAACAGAAGAGAAAGTCCATCTGGGGCGAATTGAAGCTATCACGCTTGGAAGGATTTCAAGGACTAAATTAGCCCACAAACTGTTAGCTAAAAATAAAAGTTTTATTGTTTCTTGTCCAACTTAAAAATCCCACTATTGAAATTAACATCAATTATACCTACAGTATAAGCAAATATATGTTTTGCACTAAGGAACCATACATTTTATTCATTCCTGTAGTACACACACACACACACAAAAGCATATACATACACATACGTGAACATGCACAGGCGCACACACATGTTTAGCAGATAATGATCTCGGGGCAAAAAAGTACTCAAACAAAATAATATTTAAAATTAGGAGAGACCTTAATGAATGTTGAAGTCAGCCAGTGTGTCAGAGAAACTTTTATGGTTTAGCCAGTAGGAGGCGCCATGGAGGAATCAAATAGAGGGTGCAGGGAGAATTGCGTGTGAGGCTGTTGACGTGAAGCCCGGGCACCACGGCTCATCTCGGAGGAAGTCTTACGAGTACGCACAGGATCAGATGAGATGTCACACTGCTAAGTGACGCTTTTCTTAGATCATTCCAGGCAAGGGGGCTCTCTGGACAAGCGGCTGGGATGCTCTTTGTGTCCTGGAGGTCAGAAATGGAAATCTGGCCAGGGAGCAGGCTCCAGTGCCGTGGCTCGGTTTCTCTTCGAGAGAAAGAGTCTTAGCAAGCTGCGAGCCAGTCCTCAGATAAGAGGCCCTGGCTTGCCAGCCTCGGCTGCAAACCACTGCTCCCTGTGAGACAGGGTGGCACAGGAGAGAGCGGGGCAGGCGCACCGGATGCGCAGCCGGCCAGCTGGGGCTCTACCCTTGTGCATTTTATACACTCCTTTCCCCAAGTAATAGCAGTGGAACATAATTCTCTACCTCTTTCCTCAGATTTGAATATTTTGTACTCTGTAGAGGAAATTATATGACATTAAGCGTGTTCATGCACTGCTTTTATATTAGCTAATTCATTTAAGCATACAGATCCACAGACGGCGGTGGGGTGACGGGCCAGCCCCCGCAGATGTACACCTCCAATCTGGCATCCCATAGCGTTCATAAAATATGTCAACACAGCTTGGAAGGTTTCCATGGTTTATGTTATACCATTCATGTTCCCAGCACACTGGCAAAACATTTAATGCTGAAATTCATAGTAGTAAAAAAGAAAATAAATAAATAAATCCTTCCTGTGTTTTGAGGCCATTTGCAAAGTACTTGATCAATATCCTTCAACTATTATAAGCACAAATTGAACAAGAAAACACATCCATGTGCCTGGGTGTTGTATAATAAATAGGAAGTCGTTTCTTTAAACAATGGATGGTAATTATGCTGTCTTAATGATCATTTAAAAATGCAGCGCATTCCGGCAGCACTGCCCAGGGCATCACAGCACGGAGTGGCAGAATGCAGGCGGCAGCCAGAGCACGCGGCCAGGACTGGCAGGCCTGACGCATTTCCTAAGCACATGGGTGCGGAGTGTGAGTCCTGCTAGTGGTGGAGCGTGACAGCCGTGTGGACGTAGGAGGGCTGACGCCGAGTCCGCGTGTCCCCCTCGCTGGGTGATTTCGCCTCCTGGCCGCCCGAACTCGCTCCTTGCCAAGCTCCGATCTGGTGCCCAGAGGGACCACTGGCCAGTCCTCCCAGCTGTGGAACAGCGTCTTGCCTGGGCCCCCTGGGACCGCGGGTATCCACCTTCTGTCTTTCTTCTTCCACCTGCAAGTTTGGAAGTCTCCAGGGTTTCTGCTGACAAATAATTTGGTCGCTCGCTCCTGAGCTCAAATGGAAACCATGGAATGACTCAGGGATCTGGAAATGAGTAGGACTGTGGCCTTTCCTTCTGTTCTGTTTTCTAAAATCTACAATTTTTAATTTACTTTATCCTATTTGTTTATTTGATACAGGATCTTGTTATGCAGTTCGGACTTGTAGCAACCCTCCTTTCTCAGCCTTCCGAGTGCCAGGATTATTGGCAAGCAGCACCGTGCTCAGTTTTGGTGGCCTGCACAGCTCGCAGGCTGGCATGGCATGTGATATCGGGACTGAATCTGGGTCCTTGCTCTTTCCAGGCAGGTGACTAGACTGTCGAGCTCTTTGCCCAGCCCTAAATGCACAATTTTAAGTAAGAATCTTCCCTTCCTGATGGTCTGAATGCTTGTGTTACCCTAAAGTTGGTAGAGGGAAGCTCTACCTCCAAGTGCTGGCATTAGGGAGTGGTGCTGTGGCGAGGTGATTAAACCACGGAGGTAGAGACCCCTGTGGTCCCTTCCATGAGGAGAGCGGCTGTGAGAGGACTGGGCTCTCCCGGGATCCGCCCTCACACAGTCTTGGACTCCGAGACCCAAGTGTCAGTTGACAGGCTATGGGGACGTGCAGTGCACAGCTGGAGCTGTACAGGCAGCTCCCGGGCCTCACTTGGTGCTCCATGGAACAGAAGCACGTGCTATGGCGTGTTTAGCAAGGGTCGGCATGCTAGCAGCCGGACTGCGGTGGGAAGGCCGTAGTCCTGGCCATGTGATGAGATCGGGTGGGCTTCCACAGCTGGCCCGCATTGGGCTGGGCTGGCGCGCCGGTGACCACCGTGCCTCCTGGCCTCACACAAGTGCGGTTCTCTCTGCTGACTGTTGCGAGAATGCACTTCCGGGCCACGCTCTGTGTGGCACTTCCTGTGTGTAATCTCCTTTATACCGCCATACTTTGGGACAGGTGAGTGTCTCCCTTGCAGCAGACAGTGGTTAAGGGGACTGGGATGTGTCTTGCCCACCCAGTGTCCAGCCGAACAGTTTCTGGTGGTTTCCCACTGTGGTGACCACGCTGGGTAGCTGCAAGGAATAAGACTGTATAGACAAAATAGATTGCTGGTAAGGAAAACCAGACGTACAATTTATTACTGTGTTCTGCACTCTGAATTTCCCCAGATAGTTTAGTGTTCTCGTTTCACACAAAAGATACTCAATATGAGATTGTTTTAAATTTACAGTTTCAAATATTTGCTTTGTATGGTTTAAATCGAGCTGGTGCAGAGACTGCCTATTTTCTGTATATAATACAGAAGGATATTAGCTCACTGGAGCCGCAGTGTGGAGCTGAAGGCCCAGGAAAGCAAGAGGTTGAGTTCTAAGACCTGACACTAGACACTGAGGGAACACAAAGGTCCCAGCCCAGGCCAGGGCCTGAGCTGCAGGAGTACAGAGAGCAAATTCAGCCTTCCTGGCTCAGGACTGGGGGTGGAGTAGCCGTCATCTGCTGCCTGCTCAGTCCAGCAGCTAGATGCCAATCTCTTCTGGAAACGCCTTCATGGACACCCAGCGATGGGTGGGTCTAATCAGCTTTGCAGGCGCCTCCCGGGGCAGCAAGCAGAGCGTGCAACACAGCCTCACGCTTCTGTGTTTTCTTTTTTGTTTTTCTTTTTTTTTTTTTTTGGTGAAACCAGGAATTGAACTCACGCCCTTGAAGGGCTCATTCCACTGAGCCATCTCCCCAGCCCCAAGCACAGTGATTGTAGGCTAGGATTTGAGAGAGGCTTTACATTCAAGACAATGGCTAAAGAAATGTCATCATTATAATAGGATTTTTTTTCACTTTCTCCTGGCTGATCACTTTTCTACTGCTTCTAGGGTCCTCCTGAGTTTAGAGTTAAATATGTAGTATTCATCAGCTTGTTTAACTTAAACTATGTGTTTGAGACAGGATATCATGTCTGCATCTTGTACAATGAATAACCACTAGGACAACAATATGCAATGTGTTAATTATTGAAAATGTGCCAGTAATCGGTTGTGAAACTGTCTCATTGCTGTTTGTTTCTCAATAAAATTATTTAACAAAAAGAACTGCTGGAAATTAAGAAATTACTTTCCTCTCTTTTTATCTTGTTTGACTTTAAAAACTAAAAAAGTTGTTGATATTTAGAAATAAGCATTTTCATTCAGCTCTACAGAAAGTTTTATTTCCCAGCTAATGGGAGAGAGAAAAAAAAGAAATAACTCTTTAGGGTCCTCCTACTGTAACACAAAGAGGCTTGCTTTTCAATAGGAAGCTATGTAGATTCAAGCTTTTTTTTTTCCTTAGGCCAAAATAAGAACTACACACAGAATCAAAATATTTCTCTCCTAATAGGTCTTTCACAAACTCCTTTCCTTCCCTTCCTTTGCCTTTTCCCACCCTCTGCTTCTCCTTCCCTCTCCCTCCCCTTCCCTTCCTCTTCCCTCTCCTTCCCTCCATTTTTTTCCTCCCTCCCTTCCTCTCTTTCCCAAAAGACTGTTCATCTGGCTAGGTGATCAGATTAAGATCAGCCCCAAATCATCGTAAGTCTCTGATTTTATGAACACTATTTAAACAGTTTATTTTCTATATGGCTCATAATTTTTACCTTGTGTTTCTGAATCGGTCATTTATTGAGAATGAAGGGGACACTGAATGAATTACTTGGAGAGAAAAACCAAAGACAGGGTGTGACGAGGCTCAACATCTCCTCTCTCCCCTTATAGAAGGGCACAAAAGACACACAATGGAGTAGCCTCATCTTCCCTCATGGCCCACCAAGACATTAGATGGCCTGCTCACTGTCTTTTCTTTGATTGGATTGGCCACCCTGTCATTGAATTGTGCTTCTGTCTTCAAATGAGACCATGGGCCTTAATGATATAAATAACCTATTATTTATAGAATAAGCAAATCTCTATACAAACTTTTTAACATCTGCCTTTCAGGCACGTTGTGGTAAGTTATTATGATAATCACCCCAATTAATGAACATTGAATGTCCTGAATGTTCCCCGGCATGCACGCGCGTGTGTGTGTTTGGGGGGGCTTGTGTGTGGCAGAAGTTTTCAAGACACATATGCAAAATATAATCAAAAAGGTAGTAAAAGTGCCATTTAGTTCCAATCTGATTATTTCAATAATAGAGTAATGTCAAGTAAAACCAGTCTTTGACTCAAAGAAACACCTTGATAGTTTTAGACTGGAGTATACTGTCAAGACCAAGTTATAAACTTTTGAAAAACAGGAATTATAGTGGAGTCGCTGATACAACCCCAAGTGTAATGGTGTGCATGGTGCTGCTATTATTTACTATGGTAACATAATAAAAGACAGCACTGTTTGGGCCATTATCCTCGCTGCTCTTCTTTCTGTATAAATCATTATATTTATTATCTGTCTTCTTGTAGAGGGGGTCACAAGGGAGGCCAATCGAAAGCTGAAGAAACCTACTTTTCTAAAGAAATTGGACCTATTTCTAATTCTTTTTCTTTATCAAATACAAGGGAACAGAGACTTTTTTGTGAAAAATTGTTTCATGTAAGATTAAAGTGCAGATTATTGGTAAGAAAATGACATTCACTTCTAGACATCTTGTAGATGCCAGGGAGATAGTGCCTGTGTCCCTCAGATACTTCTACCTTCTTCCTTGGGGATTTGTTTCTGGGCAGGCTTAGAGCAGTGGGTGCTGGAGTTTTTCTTCTGTTCTGGAGATTCGTGTTATTATTTATTGATTGATAAGCAAGGCTATGCTCTCTGCAAAATAACTCCTTTTGAGTGAATTCTATTTCAGCATTAGAAATGTGCCTTTGCAGCTCTTTTCCTTCTTTGCAAAATCCAGCAAATGTGCTTCTTTTCTCTTCTTGTCTTTTGGCTTACATGATTATATGGGCCTCTGACTCACAGTACTTAGCCATGCTTTTGTTACTAGCAACGGTGACACGATTTCCCTAATATCTTGACCACACACTGCTTTAGAATTTGTCCTTGCTGCTGTAGAGATGCAGGTCCCGTCGTGACAGAGCGTGGCTCTCCGCAGCTGGCCTCTCTGTGTTTCCCTGTCTTCCGAGCAGTCATGGCCCCAGCATCTAGGCTCTGGTTTGCAGGGTTGAAAGCAGAAAATGAATTTAGATGACAGCCACGGGCCCATCTCCAGGAAAAAGCAAAGTGAATATAAAACATAGAGGAAATAGCTTTTTTTTTCCTAGGTGGACGCTGAACCTCACATTAAACTGCTTGTGGCCCAAATGCTGGGATCAGTGATAACCTGCAAAAGAAAGCAATATTGCCATTCGCGAAATGTCCACTGCTAGGAGCTCCAGGGAACCGAGCACCCCGGGGGAGCAGGCTTGGAGCTCTCCTCTGCCCAACCCAAAAGCTGGCTTCTGCCTCACAAAGGCCACCTGGTGTCAGCCACGGCCGCCAGGTGAGTGCTGGCAACAGGTAAGCCACACATGGGCCCACCCACACTTAGGTGTCCTGGGAGATGGAGAAAAAGGTGTGCAAAGGCAGATTTTTTTTTGCCAGACTCTGAATTTCAAATTTTGCATTTCTTTCGTGTAAATTTTTCTTGAATGTGCTGTTTTACTGAATAACCATTTGCCACAGGCTAAAAATAGGGCTACTGTTGCCTAGCACTTTCCAAGTGTTTCTGTTTCATTTCCAGAGGCTGATTCCAGCATTTGAGTGAAAATGGGTGCGTTGGACGGAGCCCCTTTGGTTTTAGAATCAGAGATGGACTCCTGGTCAGGACTTGTGGCTCTGGCTCAGCGGTCGCAGAGCCTGGTATTGGCCCCTCTTGGGGCCCCAAAGGCCCTATTTTCTTTGATTCATGTAAGCATATTCCCAGAGCCTTCTGGTCCAAGTTTACTTTAAATCTGAATTCTGGCTGCATGTTCTGTAAATGTAGTGAAAATCGCTGCAGATAAGATCGAGTTGAGAACTCTCCTCCCCATGCCCATGCCCGGGCAAGGAGGCTGCAGAGCCTCGCGCCTCACCTGGGCGTCATCCAGCCTGCCCGCCACCAACGCGGGCTCCGTGGTGTTCTTGCGCTGGCCCGTCAGACGCCCGCCAGCCTGCCCTCCAGACTTCCGGGTGCTGGCCTTCTCTGTGCTGACAGCGTCTGGCCAGGCACGCTGTCGCATCACCACCCGCCCCCGCACCTTTCTACGTGCATGTCACCTGGGCGGAAGCCTTCCCTGCACACACACGGTCCTCCAGGCTGTGGCAGTGCTTATCCCGGGTGCTTTCTACTGGAATGGACTTCGGAGGCTGCTCCACCCAGCGCAACGGGAAGTTTTTGAGTGGGCTCAATTTGAGTCTTTGGTTAGTTTTTTACTGTGATACTACACAGTAATGTGACTTTCAGTGTCCTATACTCTTCTGACACAGTGAGATCACCATGAACATACACACTGAATGTCTTCTGAATTAGGTGGTATTATGATTTAGATAATAATAATAATAATAACCAGCTATGAGTTTTTCCTAGGTCCAAGAAATGACAATAGTAATACAGAAATAAAATAATAATAGGGGCTGGGGAGATAACTCAGTAGTCTAAGCGCCTGCCTGGCAAATACAGGGGCTGGAGTTCGATCCCCGGCATGCTGCACTGGCCTGCTCCTGAGTGTGCTGAACTGGCCATGGAAACTGGTATGATGGTACCTGCCTGCAGTCTCTGGGGAGGCTGAGACAGGAGAATCACTATGAGTCTGAGTTGCAGAGTGAGACTCTGTACCAAGTCAATCAATCAATCAATCAATCAATCAATCAATAATACTAGCAAAAATAATTAAGCATGAGCATTTCTTAGCTCGAAGATCAGTGGTACAGTAACCCTATAAAAAGATTGTTTAATCCCAATCTGATGTCTGTGGGCACTATGTGTTAGAGTCTTCGGACATGCTCAAGGCCATGCAGCTGGTTACATGGAGACAGTGTTTACATCAAGGTCTACAAATGCAGTTTTAGGCACTGGACTTGAGAAACACTCAAAACCAGATTCTGCTTTTGACCTACGAGAAGGTGTCCGAGCAGGACCCCTGGGCTTCAGCAGGACTCTGATTGACCAAACTCAATGTGGCTCCAGCTGCCGCTGGGAGAGCAGCATTGCTTCCACTCCTGCCTCATGGAAAACTGGCCTCCCCACTGCAGCTGCGTCCCCATAGTTTCCTGCCCCTCGTGGGTCACTTTCCATGGGGTTTTCCTGGAGCCACGCGTGGGACTGCTCAGGGCTTCTGTGTGTATGCAGAGGTGCATTAGACCCAGGAGCACGGGCTCTGCATCCACACGGGGTGGGAGCCGAGGAGTTAGGTGTCCCTCTCAGCACCTCAGTGATGGTTCACTGTTACTTGGGTCTGGTTGGCAGCTGCCTTCTGCAGAAGAGAACAGTGGGCATGTGTACTTGCTTCCCTCTCCTTGAGGAGAACTCTGCTTTTCTAGTGCATGATAGAAAGCTGTTATGGGGCCAGCGAGATAGCGCAGCAGCCTAAGCACCTACTTAGGCAAGTGCAGGGACTGTGGTTAGATCCCCAGCACCACATGCTGTGCCAGCCACACCACGGGGTGGGCTGGGCTGGCTACCAAGATGGAGCGTGGTGGCACATGCCTGTAATCCCAGTGCTGGGGAGGCTGACAATAGGAGGATCACTATGAGTCCAAGCTGCAGAGTGAGACCCTGTACCAAATACATTTTTATAAAAAGCTATTATGGTAGTAGAACAATACAAGTATACTATTCACTGAAGTTTTCACATGATAAGTAGGGCCGGAATTCTCTTGATTTTATGTTAAACTAATTTTATAATATGTGCTGTTTTTAACACAGGAAGACAGTTTATTAAAATACGTTTTGGAGGTGTGATGAGTCAATATTGATGATATTAGGTTATTACCATATTGACGGGTTTGCTTAATTCAGTAAATATTCTGTGACATGGTAAACACTGGCCACAAATCCGTGGCTCATACAAAGCAGGTAAATTATTGACAAAGGGAATCTGGAGACCCTGGGCTCTTCAGGGTTTAGATCAGTACTTTGCTGATGCCCAGTGGTAAGGCAGGGCTGGAGACACTGGGAGGATCTTTAAGAGTTAAGGCAAGTTTTAGAAATCCTGCTTGATAAAATACTGCTCCTGCACTTGTGTGCAGACAGACTTGTTAATTTGTTTAGAGGCTTTTCATTGCAGAAGAAAATAAATGTGCTTGTGAGTATGGAAAGCATTTGGGAGGGCAGAATTCACTTCAGCATAGCCCTGTTTATTGGGAGCTTGTGGCTGAAATAAAATATTTAATAATATGATGGCTCTATGTGAATTTTCAAAGTTATACTTTATTAGGAAGGGAGACCTTCAGGCAGAGGTTAAGAAAATGTTATCTTAGGTGATCAGTTAGTATCTGAGAATATGTCAGTCGTATGTGCTCAAAAAAAAAAAAAATGATGGACCATATTTACTAGCAGCCAGTGAAGCCAGGTAGACTGCATCTGGCAGCTGGGGGAGCGTGCCTTGCTGGGGTGCTGGGCACGGACAGCCGTCGTTCTCGCAGTGCTGCTGGCGGCAGCAGCATCACTAGCATCAAGATCTTCAGGCGCTGTGTGCTTGTGTAGGGGGAGAATGGCTAGGTGGAGGGCGCTGTGCGTATGTTAGTGTTGACGGCATACCACATGCGAAGGCAGAGTCTCTGTTATCATTTTAATATGTGGTAATTTTCCTGCAATTTACTGAGGCTGGTATCTGAATGCCATTACCAGCTAGATCTACGCAGAGAACTTGAGCCCATTTATTTATTTACAGATCGATGATGTAAATGATTTGGACTCAACGACTAGTACTTTTCAAAATTAAAATTGCTGTTAATCAGGTTAACCCACATACTTGGACACACACGCATGCCCTCTGGTAGCCAGGCGTCGCACCATACAGACACGGATACTGGATCCTCAGAGCATAGTCATCCTTTTCTTTCTTTAAGCTGTCCAGTGTCCAGGAGGTGTTTTTCTTTTTTGTGATCAATGTTATATATAAATTATTTCATTTATATATAATATGAGGCATTGTCTATTTGAATATTTTAGTGCGTCACCAAGTTTTTGATATAATTTTCTTTGGAGACATGGATGAAATCTCAAAGTAGTTAAATAGGATAACAAATCTGATAAGAAAATATTACTTTGGGAATCATAATTAGATAGAAGGCAAAGAAAAAGTAGCATCTCCTTTAGTGCCTCTTCCTATGCCACTGTCTAACAGGAGGAACAGCACTGTGCAGCCTACCCACGAGCAGGATGAGTGCTGAGGGTGTGCTGCCTGTGGAAAACCAGCTCTGAGGTTACTCATTTTTGGATCAAAGCCTTTTATAGCAGCACTTTTTAAAAAAACATGGACGGTGATCGTGAATTATAACTTATTAATCATTCAAAGGAGACAGCTCAGAAATTATTCTAAAAATATATATAGCTGTAGAGCCAGAAAGGATTTATTAAATGTCATGGTCTGACACCACCAGCCGGGCCATGATGTGAGCCCTGCCAGGGTTATGTCTTGTGTCACCCAACTTCCAGGGCACTCTTTGTCACATGAGGTTCTTTAAGATCTTAGCACCCGTCCAGCAGAGCAGGAAAACATAGAACTTGGGAGTCTCCATTTTGCACATCTTAGAAATCTTTAGAAGTGTGACATGTTGTCGTTACCCTGAAGAGTAACCACGCTCGAACTGGCCAAGACTAGAAGAGCAGGAGAGAAGGAGCAGCAGAGGCGAAGAGGCGAAGGGGTCTCTGGTCTTGCAGCTGATAGAATTCAAGGAATCACTGAGATGCAGCGCACACTGGCGTGTAGCAGGTGCCATATTCAGACAGACAGAAACGGAGGGACGTTTTCTACCTGTAGACGTCAGGAGACACTTCCGGGCAAAGAGGGAGGAGCCCGAGGCAGGAGGCGAATGAGTACAAAGCCAAGACGTGCAGGGCTGCGAACACTGCGGAAAGGTCGACCTGTTTGAGAGAGTAGGCGACACCTGAGGGAAGGAGGGAACGCGCGGGACATCAGCCGCAGCAAACTCTCTTGCACAGCGCCGCCCTCAGGCTCCACCATGCCAGCGGCTAAAGCTTAGTGAGTGGATTGTTTGTGGAGCTGTCTTCTCTCAAGATTCCTTGGATAAATTTTGTATGCTTATCTCTGGTAATCTGAACAATTCCTTTGAAGACAACAATATGCAATCAAACAACCACTGTTGAATTCCTACCATTTTGTTTAGTAAAATTCTGCATCATTGCTAATGTGCTTTTTGAAAAATATTTTTTATTCTCTTTAATAAAATAAGAAAGAAAACATTAAAGCCTGATAATGGGCAGGATTCAAGAAATCTGACCAGAGCATGTGGTCTGAAGTCAGGGTGATGGAGAAGAGCACTGCCAGCCCCTTTCTGGGACAGGCTTTCTCTCTTGGGTGTTTCACTGGCTGATCCAGAGGGTTCTTGGAATGGCTTCCTTCCTTAGTGGGGCTGGAGTCTTATTTTTCCAAGGAAAAGGGAAAAAAAAATGGATTACTTAACACATGTTGCATTCCTCCTACTGGTTTTACTTCAAGGCAGATTTCCACAGCTCTTTGTCTCCAGCAGGTCCTCTGTATTTCTGGCTCATGGCTGGGTTCTCCCAGTGGGTCCCATGTAAGGCATCAGGAAGGTACACTGGTAGTGGGGTAGTAAATGGGTCCTTTTGACTCTTAGCAAGCAGGTGAATTTGGGTTGTAGTTGGACAATGTTTAGGCACTTGAACTGAAACTTACCCAGTGTCACAAAGGATATGTCTGCTGAATGCTTCACCAGACATTACACAGTGAAGACAGGGGCACTGGTGACATTGCCACATCGCCAAACCCTTGCCTTCTGTGTCCAGCCTGATGTCAGCAGTGCACTTGTCTCTGTACACACACACTGTGCATTGCTTTGTGTGGTGTCTACATCAGTATTTTCAAGCCTGACTGTGTGCCTGCCCTGTCTTCACCCAGAATACTCCAGACTTGCTACTCTCAGTTTTAATTGGTGGGTGTGGAAGAAATTTATGTTCTTAATCAACACAAAGTTATTGAAGACACTTGCAAAGAGAGATATGACCATGGTCTTTCTGCCAGGATAAGATTATGTCCCCACTGGTGGTTAGAGATTATTCAAGTGCCACAGTATCTGCCCATCAGAGCCATTCTTCCAGCTGACGCCTACACCTTGGAGCCCTGACTCCCCTGTACCAGGCTGCCCAGGACCCGGCTCAGAGCAGGAGGACACCTGCCTTTGGTCCTGTACTTCTGGCTGCCCTCAGCTGCCCAGCATACAGGTGATGGGAAACCAGTCTCAAGCCCATGGTTCTGGGGAACACAGCTCACAGTGGCTGGCTTTACGTGTTTCTCTAAGGGGTGAATGGAGGCCTGGGATTATTGGTGTCACCATGGTTAGCTCCTATCCACTGAGGCTGGGACAAAACTAGGGACCCTCCAGGGCAAGCCCTCAATAGCTTATGGTTGCCATTGCCCTCCAAGTCTTCTGGTAATCCCTCTTCCCCATCAGTACACGCACAGCCAGTCATTCCAGATCCTTGCTGCACTCTCTTTCTCTCTTTCTCTTTCTCTCTCTCCACTCCTCCCTCACTTCATCCCTTCTTTCCTTCCTTTCCCCCCAGTGCTATAACACCTGGCAGGAGATTGGGGCTCATTACAGGGGTCTCCAATACCTACACCATTTGTGTGCTTTGAGGGAACCCATATGAAATTATCAGTGTGCTTTAAATATCTATATATAATGTCTGTCTATCTATCATATATCTCACCACCCTATCATCTGTGCCATCTATTTATCTATCTATCTGTCATCTATCATCTATCTGTCATTGATCTATCATCTATCTATCCATCTACCTATCTATCATCCATCTATCTACTCTACATGAAAATAAGGAGAAACTTTCCATCTAGAAGATACAATAATCTAGAAAATTGATGATAAATGACACTGTCCTGTTCCTATTTATGGGCATAACTTAAAAAAGCTGCTCCTGACAACATCATGTGGGTAGTTTGAAAATAAATGAGAAGCTCTTAGCTCTTCTTCAGTAAAGTAGGATGAGGTTTCACTGACTCTGCTTCGACTTGCTTGACATCTACCCACCATCATGCCACCCAGACTGCCTGGGGCAAAGGCTGTGTGTGACACAGATGGTGTCTCCCAGAGTGGACTCAGGACCACGCGGCAGGTTTCCCAGCAGGCCTGCTGCCCGTCTTTGGAAAGCCTGCCTGAATGGCTAAATCCAATTGTCTGTGAACCTTGTAGCAAAGTAAGTTCAAAATTCCTGGCACACCTGTTATTTTCTAATACGTTCACGACAACCAGATGCCCTCACAAGCTTGGATTTTGCTATGCAGAGCTGTTGTAAATGAGATAAAGTAGCATTAACTGTTAATGATTTTTCTCTTGTAATCTACTGTCTTATAAAAGAGATACGTTATTTTTTAAAGACAATTAATTTCAGTTATTAGGTCCAAAATAAGAATGCTAAGGATCCCAGAATAAGCACAGCCGCACACCACTCATTATACTGTGAACTGAGCAGCACCGTACCTGGCTTGCACCTCTGCAGACAGCTGCACCTACACATTGTATTTGTGGAATTTTTTCAGGGAGAGTGGAAATCTAACTGATTTATTTCAGTAGTATATTTAAAAATAAAAATTATAAAAATAGTTTTCTTTGACTATAAAATTAATCATAGCTCAAAACACTCATTCTCTGATATTCTGAAATTCTAAGGTTCAATATTTTATTATTGTGGTTACAGTACTGTCTTGGTTAATTTTCTCATTGCTGACACAAAATACCCAATGCCCAATCTAAGCAAGTTTCAAAAGACTTATTTAGCTCACAGTTTGCAGAGGTTCCAGTCCATAATCGGCCAGCTCCAAGCTGGGGAGGTGTGGCGGGGCATTGCAGAGGAGAAACAGCTCATGGAGGGCGGCAAGCAGCACAGCAGCAAGGAGGAGCGCAACTCCTCCTACCCCTGTCTTAGCCCAGCTACTTAGGGCAGTCAGCTCTCCCACCCTTGTTCCTAATGCCTCCGAGCCTAGCACTGCACCACGAACCAGCCCTAGTGTCGTACGCACTAGATCCAGCCACCTGTGGGAAAGCCCCTCCTGTGGCTACATAAGGCTTTCAGGGCATATCCAGACACAAGCCATAATGAACACATTATGGAATATCTTAGGTATCTAAGTGGGCTCACCTTTAATATCTCATCTTAGTTAGACCTTGGCAATACTGAATGATTATAGCTTTGTAAGTATTGTTTTGCAAGAAACATAATGAAAGCACAAGAGCACTCATAGACTTGCTAGCATCCCAAGGTCCAGGCCTCAGAGCCAGAGCTGCTAATTTTGGATGACCTCAGAGCTGGGGGTGTGCAGGGGAGGAAGTAAAACTGCTTTAGTTCCTAGAAAACACCAAATCAATTAAAAGCGAACAAGGTTCTATTTTTAGAAACACACAAAATGATTATGAACATAGTAAATGCAACGTCACTATCGTAATGTGAGTGTAGAACTGCCTTGTTTATCTACTCAGCAAGAAATAAGCCCCCATGTCATGCTCTTTGAGCCATCTCCGAAGGTTTCTGCAGCACAAGGTTCTCCATCACAACTCATCAAAATCACAAACATGAGACAAGAAACAGAAGATGCGTGCACCACCCACCAGTCAGTGCCTGTAAGCCACTATGCCCAGGGTGGCTGCCGAGAGGGAGGAGCCCAAGCAGGTCCTGCCAGAGTGGCCAGAAGATGCTATTCTGTGTGTCCAGATGACCCCCAAGCCCTCTTGCTGTCACAGGTAGGACTTTCTCAGAGGTGGCTAAATGCAGAGTGTATGACTGATTTATGACACAGTGCTCCGACAAAGGGTACTCGGGTGAAGGGTGCTCAAGTGATGGGTGCTCAGGGGGAAGGGTGCTCGGACGAAGGGTGCTCAGGTGAACAGTGCTCAGGTGATGGGTGCTCCAGTGAATGGTGCTCGGGTGATGGGTGCTCGGGTGATGGGTGCTCGGGCGAAGGGTGCTCGGGGGAAGGGCTGGTCATTACTATGTCAGCCCACAGGCTGGTTGGGCACTGCCCTCCTCCTAGTCGCTTAAGTAGAGGGCAACAAGGAACTGCTAAGGTCCCTCGCTGCTTGCTGTTGCTGTCCTCTGCTCCATGCGCTATTCTTCCTTCTCTGCAATGCCCCTCTGCCAAGCTACCCTGCCTGGGAGCCAGCTGAGTATGGACTGAAACCTCCATAAACTGTGAGCTCAAGAAGCCTTTTGTTTTAACCTTCAGATGTTCAGTATTTTGTTTCAGCAATGAGAAGAGTGACTGAGACAGAAGCTGCCTCAATTACTTTCTCTCGATGCTGGAACAAAGTACCCGACACCTGGAATTAAGGCAGGAAAGGTTTATTTAGCTCACAAAGGTTTATTCAGTGAAGGCTTCAGTTCTTACTTAGCTGGCTGCAAGGCAGAGTGGCGCAAGGCACAGAATAGCCAGCTGTCCATCATGTGGTGGCCAAAAGCGAGAGCGAAAGGGCGGGGCAGCGGCAACAATGGCTGCCTCCCATAGGATGCATTCCGGCCAGCGACCCAGGCCAGGCATAACATGCACGTCCACAATCCCCGAAGCACTCACACCCTTAATCCCAGCTCTGGATCATGAATCAATCCTAACATCTAGAAATCCGGCCCATACCTGCCTGAGGCTCTGGGGGACACCTAGGCACAAACTGCAGCAGAAGCCTTAGACAAATACCTCTGGTGCCCACAAACACTCTCCCTAGCAGAAGGCCTGATCATGGTGGAGAAGGAAAGTGTTTCAGTTAGTCTTACCCATGGTTATGGACCAAGAGGGTGAGGGAGGGGAGTGCTGGGAGGCACAGAGGACGCAATACCTCCTGAGCATGGGCTGGCCTCATGCAGAAGTGTGGACATTGCATCCTAACAAGAAATAGAATAAATTAAAAAATAAAAATTGAAGAAGGCAAATACTATCTCCTCAGCAATCAAGATATTGCTTAGTGCCTAAAAGGCCTATACTTAAAAAAACATTACTGGCAGGTCTTTGCTTGCTAGTCAAACCTTTACTTGTATTTACTTAGATGTCCCCGCAGTAAGTGTGGGTAGATGACATCATTCTTCAGTCTGGGCTAGTAGCTTAATTTACTAGTCAAAATTTCTACAAAGGAATCTAATACTTTTTAAGAATCAAGGAAAAGCATCTTTACTGCCAGCTATTGAACTTAGGGCCTTGCTCAGAAAAAGGCAATTTTCTCTACTAGTGAGACAAATACCCAGGCAGATTATTTTATTAAAAATAAGGCTCATTGTACTAACTCTTTGATAATTGTCCAGGATGTATAAATTTGTTTTAAAAGTGGTGTTTCTTTTCAAACTTTCCATTCTTTGGAAGCAATAATAAATATTAAGGAGGGTGAGAGAGAAGGGGGGATAGAGGGAGGGAGGGAGGAAGAAAGGGAGGGAGGAGAGTATGCGCTGTGAATAGTTCAGTGGCGCTAATTTTGATCTGATGAGATCACGTCCTGTTTTCCTCCTGGCCTAAAGGTGCCTTTCACAGCCCTTCATTTTCATGTTGACTTTATCCTGGACCTAGCTGGAGGTTCAATCAGTGAAATAAAATTACATTACAATTATTTCTACTTAGAGAACTATGACAGCTAGAATTTTTATGTTAATTAATCTTTGGTTTTTTTATTATTGTGTGACTTCCATCATAAATTTTCTTGCAATCCAGTTTTAGTACATTCAGTAAATTATTTTAGTTTATTCCAGCACTAACCCGAGTGGCAAGTGGCAGTGTCTGTGCTAATCTTACGTGCTCGGACAGCCAGTGTGCTGTCCAGCAATGTCAGAAGGAGCAGGGCGAACAATGAGGTCTAGTTGTAATAACAGGAAGGTAGCGCAGCTTGCTGAATCCCTGGTCCGACTATATTTTTCTTATCCTATTAGAGTCTATGTAAGTAAATTAGGGCCTACTAAACACACACACACAATAACTCACAAACATGCTGATATTTTTCTCAGCCCTGGCCTACAGAACGATCAGGCCCCACTGCTCCTGTCGCATTCCCTCAGCCAAATGAGGAAAGACTGCTTCCTCACCTGCATCCCGGCTAAGCACCATCTGCTTCCTGTTTTATTGCGATATCTCGCGTGGTCTTTCCAAGCCTTTCACATCAGTGAGCACAATCCTAATAGACAGTTAATATGAATTAGGAAGCATGTTTTCACTATAGCTACACTCTAATTTTCTCTCATATTTACGCCAACACTGGTGGCTCCAGGCATACCTTAGTCTCATGAAATTCCCTATGTGTACAGGGGTTACTTTCAGGGTATTGACCAAACTCTAGTACTCTGCTGGATGCACAGAGGAACATGTGTCTAGCAAGAGAAGTGGAGTTTTAGTTTTGATTGCAAGGAAATATCTCCCCTCAGTCTTGCTAGCCTTGCCATTAATCAACTCTTCTGCTTTTCCCTTCAATCTCTTATGTGTGGAATTATCAAAGCCTTGGGGGTCTGAGAGACCAGCTCCATTGAACGTTGGCCTGCTGCACACTTGTGACTGGTTGTTGCTGTTTTTATTCTTGTCCAGATTGACTAAAGTAAAGGCATTTGGTCATGTGCACTTTGCTTTCCTAGATGTTGTAGATAACGAATCTCTCTCCCCTTGGAAAGAGCTTTGAGCCCTGTGACATAAATGCATAAAACACTTTGCAAAAGAAGCCCACTAGCTGGAGTCTAACCAGCCTCTTGGCTTCCTGCACATAAAGATGTAAGCTTATGGGGGCTGGGCACAGAGCTTTCTTAGCCAAGAACTCCACCCATTATAGAGGTGTGTGAACATGCGTCATTTAGGAACACCAAACACATTGTTATCAGGAGAGAAGTGTACTGTAGTGCAGTGGTTTTCAAATTCTAGCATCAAAGCATTTCTTAATGCCCAGAATGTTGGGCCCTAACTCCCAGCGTTCCATTCATGCTGCTACCAGGGAGCCCAGAGATTTGTATTTTAAGAAATGGCAGCGCTGATCATGCTGTGGTTCTAGGACAACTCATGGGGAACCACGCTGTCTTTTGTGACGTTCAAAAGATGGAGCTGGATTCCCCAGAGTGTTGCTCAGGCTCCACCCTTAACAGCTGCGCAGCCTGGGGAAAGCCACCTGCCTCTCTGAACCTCAGTTTGTTAGCTATAGAAAAGGTAATACCAGCTCGCAGTGCCGTGGGGAGACTGAGCGAGATGATGCGCGCTGCATGCCAGGCCCAACGCCCAGCCAAAGCTTGAAGCACCCTTCTGGAGCACTGAGGGGAGGACCATCTGCCTCTGTATTCCGTTGTGAGATCCAGAGGGAGGGGAAGCACAGCCACGCACTGGGAGCCACGTTAGTGTGGGCGGCAGTCCACAGGAGCTCAGCATTTACAGTGTGAACTACAGATGTCAAATAAATGGTTTCCTTACAGGACTGTGGCTTGGTGACCAGTCGCTTTACATCTTGGCCACAGCAATCTCATCCCAAGATTAATCTGTTAAGAAGATTGAGTTAGGAGGGTGAGCTCTCCATCTGTGCTAGACGCCTGAAAAGGTGACTTGGGAGACCATAGGCTGATTAGGATTTGGACAGGGGACCAGCAGCTGCGTCGCTTTTGTAGCCACCTGCCCGAGAGCAAGCAATGGCAGCTTCCTCCTCCTGCTTGGGCCCCCAGCCTACTGGGTGGTGTCGCACCCTTCAATTTCTCTCTCTCTCTCTC